>JAJQKJ010002595.1:0-50985 GCA_029574335.1 Rana kukunoris
GGTGTGACAAAAAGTTTTGCAATGATCGCCATTTTATTCTCTAGGATGTTAGAAAAAAAAACAGTTTTAGTCTTGTAAACACCAAATCTGAAAAAACACTCACGGAACTGAAGTGGTTAAAGTCTCCTAAATAGGAGCACAGGAGTGCTAATCAATAGATAAGGGGCAGGTGATCACCTGACCATGCCCCTACCTATAGTTGGTCTGGCAAAAAGAGCACTGGAAAATAAAAAGCGATACAAGAGTGGAACCAAACATGCCTACCAAACAAAATACCACCAAACAAAAAGGACCACATCAACCTGGTCAGCTAGTCAAAAAATGACAAAGCATAATTAAACAGTCAGTGGTAGATCTGTGGAGGCACTTTTTCCACTCCTGAAACGCATCTCCATCCCTGAATAATGTTAGTAAAAAAAGGGGGATTTTTTTATATTCCATATATATATTTAATTGCATACTGCTAAACACGCATCTCATCTAAAGTCCCAAAACCTCCCCCCCCTTTGAGCCATAGACTTCTTACCTTGTAAAATAAAAAACTTCTAGCCACAACATACAAGCCATCCACAACATCGCCCCCAGCTACATCACCAACCTCATCTGCAGAAATCGCCCAAATCATCCCCTTCCGCTCCTCCCAGGACCACCTACCTGCTCTTTAGCTCCCCGGTTACCTCCCCTCATGCTCGACTTCAGACTTCTCCAGAGCCTCTCCCATTCTCTGGGATCTCCCTGCCCCGGGTTTGTCCGATAAGCCCCCTAACCTCTCACCTTTAGGCGATCCCTGAAAGCTCACTTATTCAGGGAAGCCTATCCCATCTAACTGTCCCTGAGCCACCCCCATCAAATCATTCCCTGCATCTATTACCTTTTTACCACCACCCCTCCCTTTAGAATGTAAGCTCTACAAGCCGGGTCCTCCTGTCCCTTCTGTATTGAATTGTACTGTATTTGTGCTGTCCCCCCTCTATGTTGTAAAGCGCTGTGTAAACTGTTGGTGCTATATAATTTGTGTATAATAATTAATGAAACTGAGACCAAGAAGTCCAAGTTTGTTGGCATTGTTCTTCCCTTCCAGTTTTCTGATGTCCCAGGTCCCTAATGGATTTGAGTTAAATTTGCCCATTCCACAAGGGGAGGTGTAGAGGTCTGTAGCGGAGAGCAATATTAAACCCACGATCTCCGCTGGTAACCAGGGTAAATCCACAGTCAGCGTTGAAAAGTAAGGCAATGTCCCAAATCTCCCCCAGTAACCAGACGACACACACAGCTCTGGAGAGTCAACTGACTTTTTATTAACAGGCTTCCATATTTATATAATTCCCCATGCAAGGGGTTTCCAAACAGCCAAATAGATTTAACAGGGGTAATACAGGGAGGACCAGATGGGGACTTAACAGTTTGGATAATTCTCCCATCAGGCTTTGCTGCACAAGGAAAAAGTCGGTTGATAGCTGGGGTCTGGGGTTATGTGTTGTGGGAGTTCGGTTTAAAACTAAAACTGCCGAACACTGATTGGGCAACATAAAACTAAGTACTTAAATGCTAGTGGCTTACGGCTGCCAGCATATGAATTACTATGCCCACATAAGACCCAGCAGAATACATAGCATATAATACAGACAACCTTTTGACATGTAACGTCCAGCGTTCCAGAAGTGGCTAGGTTTGCCACAATGCTCCCCCAGAACCAAGCCGGCATACACAGTCTGATCCCAACGGATCGGCTTGGGGTGTAATTTCACAGATCACTTTTCAAGTTCAGTTTGTCTAGATAACCCGTCGGCATTACCGTTTCGCTTCCCTGGTCGGTAGTGGATTGTAAAGTCAAAACGGCTGCAGCGCCAAACTCCAGCGCAGCAGCCGGGCATTGTCTCCCGCCACACGGTTTAGCCACACCAACGGGTTGTGATCTGTGAGTAGCGAAAAAGGTTGTCCATACAAATACGGCTGCAACTTTTTGAGGGCCCACACCACGGCCAGGCATTCCTTCTCAATGGCCGGCGTAGCTTACTTCTCGTGGCAATAACTTTCGGCTCAGGTAAGCTACGGGGTGTTCTCCGCCATCGGCTCCCACTTGGCTCAGCACTGCTCCCAATCCAAACATTGAAGCGTCCGTATGGACAAGGAATCTTTTAGTTGGATCAGGAGCAGCAAGTACAGGGCATTAGTTAGAGCAGTCTTTAGTTGTTGGAATGCCTGATCACACTCTGGGGCCCAGACAACCTGTCGGGGCAGGTTCTTGCGTGTCAAGTCAGTCAAGGGTTTGGCCAGGGCACTATAATTTGGTACGAATTTTCTATAGTACCCCGCAGTACCTAGAAACGCTAGCACTTGGGTTTTCGTCCTGGGGGTGGGCCATTTAGCTATGGCTTCAACTTTAGCTGGTTCGGGTTTCTGTCGCCCGCTCCCCACCCGGTGGCCCAAGTACTGCACTTCAGCCATCCCTATATGACACTTGCTGGGTTTGGAGCATATTCACGTGGAACATGCGTCTCTCCCCTACCCCTGAGCAGGGGCCAATCACATAGGTGGTATTACATCTCTGTTCCACCACCTGGTATGGGCCTTGCCAGATGGCCTGCAGCTTGTCTGTGCGGACCGGTTTTAAAATCAAAACCTTTTGTCCCACCTGAAAGCTGCGGTCTCTGGCTCCCCTATCGTACCAGCGGCGCTGACGTTGTTGGGCCGCCCGGAGGAGGTTGGTGCGCACAGCCTGTGTTAGCGCCTCCAGACGGTCCCTGAACTCCAGTACGTAGGATACAATAGGGGTTCCGTCTGGGCTACTCTCCCCCTCCCAATGCTCTCTAATTAGGTCTAGTGGCCCTCGCACCCTTCTCCCAAACAGTAATTCAAAAGGGGAAAACCCTGTTGACTCTTGGGGTACCTCTCTATAAGCGAAGAGCAGATGGGGTAGAAAGCGCTCCCAGTCTTTATGAGCCTCTCCAAATGTACGGAGCATCTGCTTCAGCGTACCATTAAACCTTTCGCATAGACCATTGGACTGGGGTGGTACGCCGAATTTACTATTGGCTTAATGCCACATATCTTCCATAGTTGTTGGGTTACCTCGGCGGTGAACTGGGTGCCCTCTATCGGATATGATTTCTTGGGGAAACCCCACCCTGGAAAATATTTTCATTAAGGCCTCTGCCACAGTTTCGGCATGAATGTTTGTGAGGGCTATAGCCTCGGGGTACCGGGTGGCATAGTCCACTACAGTTAAAATATATCTTTTCCCGGAGGGACTGGGTTTTGGTAAGGGCCCCACTATATCTACGGCCACCCTACTGAAGGGTTCTTCAATAATGGAAAGAGGACATAACTTGGCTTTGTGGCGGTCACCTCGCTTGCCTACTCGCTGGCAAATGTCACAGGAGGTGCAGTATTGCCTCACATCCTTGGAGATCCCTGGCCAGAAGAAAGCGTGGGTCAACCTGTATCGGGTACGTGTCATCCCCAGATGCCCAGACAGGGGAATGTCGTGGGCAATCCGAAGCAGTTCTTGCCTATACTTCTGGGGAACCACTAACTGTTTAGTCGTTACTGTGGCCGACCCTCCCACTCTTCTTTCAGCAATGCGGTAAAGTAGCCCTTTCTCCCAGGTGTACCGCTCCCCCTCTAGCCCAGCCTGGTCAGCGTGTACCCTGTCCCTGTATACCTGTAGCGTGGGGTCTGACCTCACCTCGGCCTCAAACTTAGTCGGGGTATCCCAGGACATACGTGTCGTGTGGGGGTCATGGTCTCTTACCGGAGCCTCAGAGTGTGTCGGTGGAAACCGTGGTGCGAGCCTGTTTGCCGTGTGGTCACTGGATGGGCTTCCTGGTATGGGGCCTGGGGTACAAAAGCAGAGGTCATCTGGCCCAAGTCATTTCCCAGCATAACATCTGCTGGTAAATTTTGCATGAGGCCCACTTCTACCGTCCCCCCTCCCCCTAGTCCCACACCCCAATCCAAATGTACTTTGGCAATGGGTAGTCGGTACACTGCTCCCCCCTGCCACTCGTACTGCCACTGATCCGCCAGTGTGTGCCGAGTCAGGGACCAAATGGGGTGCTATCAAGGTTAAAGTAGCTCCTGAATCCCGAAGTCCCTGGACTTCTTTCCCCTCCAAGGTCACTGGCTGTCGATGATGCTGCCGGTTATCCGTGGCTCGGACTGTCATCACCTCATGCAAGATTCCCAGGGGTTCTTCTGCTGGAATGCTCAACATCTCTTGAGTGGCCGGCTCCCGTTGATAATGATGGGCAGCAGCCCTTGGTGCCGGGTTTGGTTGGCCTTGGTTCCAGGCGGGTCTGCCCCGGTTTTGGTGCACTCGCGTGCCATATGTCCCCACTGTTCGCAGGTGTGGCATTGGATGTTGGCACGTCCGTTATATCTGGAGGGTGGTGGTAAAGTCCCTTGGGATTGACGAAAAGGGGAGGCTGTGAGACCGGGGGGTGGTAGAGTACTGGGTGGTCCCGCGGGTCGAGGATAACTCTTGGTTAGGGGCCCATGATGTCTCCTTGCATCAAAATGCTGATCCGCTAATCGAGCCGCTTCGGTTAGGGTGAGAGGTTTCCTGTCTCGCACCCATTCTTGTGCCTCTGGGGACAAAACCGTTGAAGAATTGCTCCAACAGCATTAACTGTCTCAATTCCTCCATAGTAGTAGCTTGGCTGGCTTGTATCCACCCTTGGGAAGCTTGGTCCAGCTTGTGTGCCCATTCAGCATGTGAATCCTTCTCTGGTTTGCGCAGGTTTCTAAACTTGCGCCGGTATGCCTCTGGAGTAATGGCGTATCTCTCTAATATCGCTTGCTTCACTTTATCATAATCCTTGCTGTCCTCACTGGGTACAGCGCGATATGCTTCTGCTGCCCGACCCGCCAGCTTGCTTGCTAGCAATGGGACCCATACTGTCCGTTCCAAGTCATGTAAATCACACAGTCTCTCAAAATCCTGTAAATACCCATCAATCTCATCCTTCTCCTCGCAAAACATTTTAAAGGCATGATAGGGAATTTTGGGTTTTAACTGGTTGTAGAGTGACCCAGTAGTGGATTCTGCTCGAGACTGTGTATACTGCGGACTGTGTGCCATCACGTACTCCTGCACATTCGCCATTACCATATGCAGCATGGCATCTGATATAGGCTGTGGCAAAAATTCCAGCCTGGTCCTCATTTCTCTCTGGTAGAGGGTTTCTTCCATGGCTGCTGGTGGTGTAGCGCTGCGGGCTCTGTCTCCCTCCCTCCATCAGCTCGGCAGTTAGTACAGCTTTGGATTTGTTGCTGGCTACCTTACCCCTGACTTCTAGCAGTTCCTTTAATGTCTGCCGCTTTAGCCTAGAATAATCCGTCTCCATTTACATCGGTAGTTCACATTGCACGAATTGCGCTTATCGGCTGTAAGGTTGGATCCCACCGCTGCCACCAAATGTAGCGGAGAGCAATATTAAACTCCACGATCTCCGCTGGTAACCAGGGTAAATCCACAGTCAGCGTTGAAAAGTAAGGCAATGTCCCAAATCTCCCCCAGTAACCAGACGACACACAGCTCTGAGAGTCAACTGACTTTTTATTAACAGGCTTCCATATTTATATAATTCTCCATGCAAGGGGTTTCCAAACAGCCAAATAGATTTAACAGGGGTAATACAGGGAGGACCACCAGATGGGGAACTTAACAGTTTGGATAATTCTCCCATCAGGCATTGCTGCACAAGGAAAAAGTCGGTTGATAGCTGGGGTCTGGGGTTATGTGTTGTGGGAGTTCGGTTTAAAACTGCCGAACACTGATTGGGCAACATAAAACTAAGTACTTAAATGCTAGTGGCTTACGGCTGCCAGCATATGAATTACTATGCCCACATAAGACCCAGCAGAATACATAGCATATAATACAGACAACCTTTTGACATGTAACGTCCAGCGTTCCAGAAGTGGCTAGGTTTGCCACAAGGGCATTTTCTAATATAGGGGTATGACTGTCCTGGCCGCAGCTAGACAATGCCTGAGGACCTTCTTTTTGTGTATTTAAGGGGTCCAGGAATCATGGAGAGACGTGCTATCATTTGAGACAATGGAATCTGAGTTGTCATAAGCAAGTAGTAATGATATGTGTTCCAAATGCCTGGATGGGAGGGGGCATTTCCACTAGACATGGAGCAATGTTGCCTTTGGAGGTTTGCAACCACCAGCAAGCATCTGAGATTGCATGGTTATGGAGAACGGAGGGTTACCTGTGCCACCTAGTTATAATAAATTTGAACCCTGTTTCCTGTCTTCTAGTAGCCAGCGATCATTTATGGGTCAGAACGAAGCACACTTTTCCCAGTTTGAAGGGAGAGTAAGGCTGGGTTCACAAAAATGCAAATTGGATGTGGATTTACCGCATCCAGTTTGCATGACAGGTAAGTGTAACTGGCTCTCAATGGAGCTGGTTCACACAGGTCCGGATTGTAGAAGGGCCCTGTGCGTCTTTGCGTCCAGTTCAGGTGTGAATTCAGGCAAAAATTCGGACCCGAACCGTGTACAGAAACGCACTGGACCCTATGCTGTGACTCGTGGCTGCACATCTGTGAACCCGGTCTAAATGATATTTTGCTGAGGTTATAAAAACCAATTTCAGCAGTGCTTGTTACAAATATATGCTAGTGAAAGCATCTTATCCCTTACATTCTTTGGTTTCCTATGTAATGTATATTCTAAAGCTGATATATTTGATTGCAAAACCCCTGAGTATTTCCTTGTGTGACACTTAACACATTTCTTTCATCAGGTGGGATGGATCCTTTCTGTACTGGATCAGCTGCATCTTTTTCCTTCTCCGCCTGTCGCTATACTGCCCCTAGGAACAGGAAATGACCTCGCCAGAACTCTTAACTGGGGTGGGGTAAGTGATGTTGTCACAGTCCTCTTGTTGGGGTGTAAGACCCTGGATATAAATCAATTGTGAATGTGTCAGAGGACTGCACCCCGTTATATATTAATGAGCTGAGAGATTGTTTCTATTGTATGTGAATGAGCCAATACTCTATTTGCTGAATGACAATGGCCTAAGGCTATACATTTTTATAGATTTTTCCAGCTATGCTAAACCATTATGCTCTTGGTCGTTTAGCGGTCGGTCTCGTGGGTCTGGTGCACTTGCCCATCTATGGTGGGCAGCACTTCTAATGGCCTTCACCGGGGTTCCGTTGCTTGGCGGCGATGGCTTTTCCTTCCTCTGCTCTTAATGGGCATCACTGCGGCTGCCGTTTCCTCCCTCCTCCTCGGTGGGAAATTGGGACTCTTTTCGGCTAATTGGAAAACGGGTCTTGGACCTGCTTCTAATTGGCCGGATTGAAACATCAGTGTTTAAAAAGAGAATATTTTTTCTTTTCTAGGTGGGCTCCTGGCGCAATGCTCTGCGCCACAAACCCACCCTATTTTAAAGCCTTTTAGAGCCTCTGGCTCTAATCCGGTGCTTCAAACAAACACCCCCACAGCTGTAATTCACGTGCCTGGTGTCCTAAAAGGTGCCGGACACATGAATAGGGGGTGGTGGTGTCCTGCAAAATAGCGGCCGTGGATAGAGCATTGGGGTGACTGCCGTGGATAGAAGGGACGGCGCTCCGGGAACCCCTAATGAACAGGCCGCCATTACTCCTCTCTGATTTTTGCTGTATGTAAATTAATTGAGAGAATGCTCTTTGCTCTGTGTGAATGAACTAGAAACTGTTCTTTGCTGTCAGTGACTGAGCTGGGAGACTCGTCTATAGGGAACTGCACCACTGACTTGTGTTCTACAACTGGGGTACATGCGCCTTTATTGTAGCTTTTTGTGATTACAATTCTGCCTAACCCTAACCTACACTGGAAGGAATATGTAGACTGCCAGTTCTGACCTCTCTCTCTAAAAATATCAAAGATCTAATCGCTTTAAAGGCCCATTTACACTAGGATGCAGGGCATGTGCAGTGCGGTTGGAATGCAGTGCAGGACAAAAATACCATGCGATGCAGTTGCTGTGTGTTTCAAAAAGTACTGCATGCATTTATTTTGGTGCCATGCGATTTTCAGCCCATTTAAAATGAATGGGGCTCAAACCGCACTGCACAGTACTGCATGTAAACAGAGTTGCTGTGCGATTCATGTGCAGTTCTTTGTGTGAATGGACCTTTATACTTCAGAATAGTTATATACATCGGGTGTTCTGACTTCACCCTGACAACAACTCTTCATTGGCTCAGAAGCCATAAACGGGCAGGAAACTTGCATTTACGGATGGGGGGGTCTGTAGTGGCATCATTCATATTTCTATTGGTGTACGTTTCCATTGTATGCACACACATTTGCTGTGACTCCGTGTAGGATACAATCTGATGCAAACTGTAGGCTGTGGCCATTATATATGCTCTGTGTACAAACGAGATGGAATGGCTGAATAATTTAGCCTGTGTCCTTAAATCTTAGGGTTATACTGATGAGCCACTTTCTAAGATCCTATCCCACATAGAGGAGGGAACTGTGGTCCAGCTGGATCGGTGGAACCTGGAAGTGGAGAGAAACCTTGAGGCCTGTGATGAGGATTGGGGAGAAGGAGCAACCGCTAAAGTGAGTACACCGTTTATTTTGAAGGGCTGAAATGAAAGGCAGTCTAAAAGTCCAGCGGACACACTTAAAGTGGTAGTAAACCCCCAAATGTTGGTCCCCTAAGAGACAGTGCAGGTAAGTAGACATCAATTAGGTAGGAGGCAGACAAAAGGAGCTTCCCCTTTTGGATGGAACTCCGCATTAACTACATGAACAATCATTCATTACAGCAAAGAAACAGTGGGATAATACTACATACATAAAGTAAGAAAGTTGTCCAGTGCATATAATATATCTGCTAGATTAATGCCTCTCCAGCACTATGGCCCCTCTATGCCCTAGGTATCCCCCAACACTCTGACCCCTCTACACCCCAGATATCCTCCCAGCACTCTGACCCCTCTACACCCCAGATATCCTCCCAGCACTCTGACCCCTCTACACCCCAGATATCCCCCCAGCCCTCTGACCCCTCTACACCCCAGATATCCTCCCAGCACTCTGACCCCTCTACACCCCAGATATCCTCCCAGCACTCTGACCCCTCTACACCCCAGATATCCTCCCAGCACTCTCACCCCTCTACACCCCAGATATCCTCCCAGCACTCTGACCCCTCTACACCCCAGATATCCCCCCAGCACTCTGACCCCTCTACACCCCAGATATCCCCCCAGCCCTCTGACCCCTCTACACCCCAGATATACCCCAAGCACTCTGACCCCTCTACACCCCAGATATTCCCCCAGCCCTCTGACCCCTCTACACCCCAGATATACCCCCAGCACTCTAACCCCTCTACACCCCAGATATCCCCCAAGCCCTCTGACCCCTCTACACCCCAGATATCCCCCCAGCACTCTGACCCATCTACACCCCAGATATCCCCCCCAACACTCTGACCCATCTACACCCCAGATATCCCCCCCAACACTCTGACCCATCTACACCCCAGATATCCCCCCCAACACTCTGACCCCTCTACACCCCAGATATCCCCCCAGCACTCTGACCCCTCTACACCCCAGATATCCCCCCAGCACTCTGACCCCTCTACATCTCAGATATCCCCCCAGCACTCTGACCCCTCTACACCCCAGATATCCCCCAGCACTCTGACCCCTCTGAATCCCAGATATCCCCCACAGCATGGGCTCAAGGACCAGCTGCTTTGTGGAAAGGGCAGGGGCCCCCCATGCAGCTGGGGCCCCTGGGCAGTGTCCAGGTGTGCCCTCTCATTAAGACAGCCCTGTATGTGATGGCCTATCTCAATGGTCTCCAAACTGTGGCCCAGGGGCCAGATGCAGCATTTTGCTTGCTTTTATCTGGCCCTTGGGGCATTTTATTTACTGACATCAACAAGGGGCACAATTCCTGCCAATGACGCAATCAATGGGGCACAGTTCCTCTCAATGACACCAACGATGGGGCACAATTCCTCCCAATGACACCATGAACGGGGCACAATTCCTCTCACTGACACGAAAGATGGGGCATTGTTTACTCCCACTGATGCTGGGACATTCTCCACTCACAAATGGCCGCATTCTTCCCCCCCCCCCCCCCAAAGTCTGAAGGACAGTAAACTAGCTCTTAGTTTAGTAGGGTGTAGACTCTTGGCCTATCTAAACAACCCATTGCATTTCTATCCAATCAGTCAGGTCCTTGTACTACAAAGTTGTTGGTAAATTTTGTCATATGTACCATATAGAAGGACTAACCCTCCTCTCTTCCTACAGCTGCCTCTGGATGTGTTCAACAATTATTTCAGCCTGGGATTTGATGCTCGAGTCACACTGGAATTCCATGAGTCCCGAGGTATGGTAGCTCTCTGTATGTTTGGGGGATGCAGTGATGGGTGATGGATTTGGTTGTAACAAGTGTTGGGGGCTTACAATGTACTAGTCATTTTGCTACTAAAAAAGGGGACATTAAGGCCCCTTTCACACTAGGGTGGTGGGTGCATCCGGCGTTAAAGCCCTCCCCGCTAGCGACCGAGAAAGGGTTAAACCCACCGCAAAGCGCCGCTGCAGCATTGATTTTAATGGGCAGGAGCGGTATACACACCGCTCCTTCACCTCTTTAAATATGCTGCTAGCAGAACTTTTTTTTTACCGTCCTGCTAGCGCACTGCTCCAGTATGAAAGCCCTTCTATTTGAGGATGCCCCACAGAGGTTCAGTAGGGTTTAAGGTCTGGAGACATGCTTGGCCAGTCCATCACCTTTACCCTCAGCTTCTTTAGCAAGGCAGTGGTCATCTTGGAGGTGTGTTTGGGGTAGTTATGTTGGAATACTGCCCCTGCGGCCCAGTCTCCGAAGTGAGGGGATCATGTTCTGCTTCAGTATGTCACAGTACATGTTGGCATTCATGGTCCCCTCTATGAACTGTAGCTCCCCAGTGCTGGCAGCACTAATGCAGCCCCACACCATCTGAACCAAATAGGTTTATTTTGGTCTTGTCAGACCACAGGACATACTTCCATTAAAGCGGATGTCCGCTCAAAAATAAATATTAAAAGCCAGCAGCTACAAATACTGCAGCTGCTGACTTTTAATATTAGGACACTTACCTGTCCTGGAGTCCAGTGACGTCCCAGCAGAGGACGAGCAAACGCTCGTCACTCTGCTGCCCCCCCGCCATCCACGGTGAGGGAACCAGGAAGTGAAGCGCTCCGGCTTCACTGCCCAGTTCCCTACGGTGCATGCGCGAGTCGCGGTGCGCCCGCCAATTAGCTCCCGCTGTGTGCTGGGAGCCGAGTGTTCCCAGCACACAACGGGGGGCGACGTGAGGTGACGACATGGCCGCATTCTGCCCGAGAATGCTGGGCCAGAAGTGGGTGGACATACCTGGCTTTAGACAGGTATCTGCACCCCCCTCCCTCTGAAAGGTGTCAAATGTGACACCGGAGGGGGGAGGGTTCCGATCAGCGCAAGTTCCACTTTAGGGTGGAGCTCCGCTTTAATCCAGGCCCTTATTATGCTTGTCTTCAGCAAGGCTTTTTTGTGCATAATCTTTAGAAGAGGCTTCCTTATGGGATGACAACCATGCAGACCAATTTGATGCAGTGTGCAGCGTATGGTCTGAGCACTGACAGGCTGACCCCCCTCCCACACACATACGTCTATTTTCCAAAGACAACCTCTGGATATGATGCTGAGCATGTGCCCTCAACCTCTTTGGTCAACCATGGTGAGAACTGTTCTGAGTGTTAAACCGCTGTATTGTCTTGGCCACCGTGCTGCAGCTCAGTTTCAGCGTCTTGGCAATCTTCTTATAGCCTAGACCAGGGCTCAAAATTTCAAGCCCTGAGCTACTAGCCAGGCCTCAAGAGTTACTCGCCACCAGTTGCCCCACCTAACAGCCCATTCATACACTGCCCGCGCCTAATTGGGCCCCTAAACACGCCCTTGTAAATTATCTCATGGAATGACACTGTTAAATGTTTATTGCATGCACCTTTCCTTTCGGCCGCCAATCGCATCGGGGCTCTAAGTGTAGGTACAGATTGGAAGGGAGATTGGTCATGCAGCCCTGTCATCACTCGCCCCCAGCTGAAATCCACTCGCCAAATGCTAGCAGGCAAGTGGAAATTTTGAGGGCTGGCCTAGACCATCTTTATGTAGAGCAACAATTCTTTTTTTCAGATCCTCAGAGACTTCTTTGCTATGAGGTGCCATGTTGAACTTCCAGTGACCAGTATAAGGGAGTGAGAGCGATAACACCAATCTCTTTAGATAGAGAATGGAGCTGTGTGTTAGTGGGTGTCCTGACTTTCCTGCTCGCCCCCTCCCTCCCTTTGTGACACCAACGAGTCACATGACACCATGAAGCTGAAGAACGGGGAGAGTTAAAGCGGAGCTCCACCCTGATATTTTTTTTTTTTTTTTAAATCTGAAAAAAAAAAAAAAAAATTCAATGGAAAAAAAAAAAAAAATACTCACCCTAAATAGGCTGTTGCTATGCGGAAGTCCCGAATCTGCCCTCATGATCCGCGGTGCGGTTTTCTTCCTCCTCATCTTCTCTGTGTCTTCTTGTGAATGGGCCGCGCTGCATTCTGGGAACTGTGTGTATCCCAGAAAGCAGCCGGACCATTCACAAAGCGCCGCGTCGCTCGCACATGCGCAGTAGGAAACGGGCAGTGAAGCCGCACGGCTTCACTGCCTGTTTCCCTGACTGTGGATGGCGGTGCCGGGATCGAGGATCGGCATCGGCGGGGGGCCGTCAGCGCGGGCGCCTACGCAAAGTCACGCCCCTACACAGTAAGAATCACACATTAGGTCACACTCAACCCCTTCAGCGCCTCCTACAGGTTAACCCCTTCACTGCCAGTGTCATTTTCATAGTAATCAGTGCATTTTTATAGCACTGTTCACTGTAAAAATTACAATGGTCCCAAAATAATGTCAAAAGTGTCTGATGTGTCAGCCATAATGTCGCCGTCACAATAAAAATCGATGATCGACGCCATTACTAGTAAAAAAATAATAATAAAAATGACAAAAAACTATCCCCTATTTTGTAGACGCTATAACTTGTGCGCAAACCAATCAATAAATGCTTATTGCGTTTTTTGTTTTTTTTTACCAAAAATATGTATCGGCCTAAATTGAGGGAAAAAAAAAATTAATATATTTTTTGGGGATATTTATTATAGCAAAAAGTAAAAATTTTTTTCAAAATTGTCGCTCAATTTTTTTTTATAGCGCAAAAAATAAAAAACGCAGAGGTGATCAAATACCACCAAATGAAATCTCTATTTGTGGGGGGAAAAAGGACGCCAATTTTTTTTGGGAGCCACGTCACAATACCATGCAATCGTCAGTTAAAGCGAAGCAGTGCTGAATCGCAAAAAGGGGCCTGGTCCTCGAGCAACAAAATGGTCTGTGGCTATAGTGGTTAATAATCATGTGTTTACCTTTTTGCCACAGTACTATTTTATATATATGCCAATACGTAATATTAAATATCCGCATAAATGCAAGCTCTGCAACATTTTTAGCTACTTTGCAGTATTCTGAGGGAGACCAATGAGAATGGGACCAGACCAGGCACTGCCAGCCATGTCTCACACAATTTTTAGAATTTATTTGGTGTGCCCCTATTTCGATAGACCTGTTGTTTTTTCAGGAGGGTCTTATTTACCTGGAGGCACCATTCCTTAGATGATGGAGGACTCAGTGATAACCACTTCATAGCGATAAGTTTACAATAGCCTGTTAATTGGTGTTAATATCTCTGTCAGGTTTACTTCCTCATCCGAGCAACCTAACAAAAATATTTTAGAATCCAGGGTGGAAAAAGCCCCATTAATGGTATGCATCAGCTCGCGTCAATATCTGACCAGCTTGGGGCACCTCCACAGCATGTGAAGCAGGTCTGCCAGAGATTCTTGGCAATGTGGGCACGTCTGAGTGTTCTTCCTGCCCCAATTAAATAGCTTCTCCGGAGTCCTATACGTTCTGTGTATGATAAACAGTTGGGTCAGACTTTGCACAGATGACAATGACACAGAAGGCACTCTCTCTAGAATGGTTTGCCAATCATCGACTATTTATCACCTAGATCTTTCTCCCACTCTCTTCTGTCTGAGCATTTGGAGGTATCCTGGGATTTGGCCATTAACTGGCCATACAAAGATGAGACCTTTTTTCTCGGTGACCATGGCCAGAGAGGTTAGACGTGGCATAGGACAGACTTCTAATTTGACACATTTACCCCGAGTCTGCAGTGCGTGTCGTGTTTGGAGATATTTAAAGAAATCGTACCGGGGGGAGTTAACGCCTCCTGAAGATCCTGAAAGGATCTCAATACATTTTAAGTGTAAATTTGTGCTACGCATTGAAGCCCTTGGGATCGCCAGGGTTCAAACCCCTCCAACTTGCATATCTCTTCATACTGTCTGTTCCCCCAAAGCGGTGTAAATTTGAGGCCCCTTTATATTTCATTTTACATTTCATTTCCTGCCAAACTTTATCTATATGTATTAAAGTGGGGCCATAATTGCAGCTCCCGATTCCAACTGTGCCAATAGATGGTATCGGGAATTGTGACTCAGAAGCAAGGCCTGTATAGCAGGGGTGCCCAACCAGTGGTCTGGGGGCCATATGTGGCCCGCGGAGCCCTCTGATGTGGCCCACGACTTCCTGTTCTGAGATGGAATAGAATACTGTTATTACAGGTCAGTTTATTTCTAAAATCACAATATATATATATATATATATATATATATGCAGAACAGATATGCAGAACAGATATGTCCATATATATAATATATGGACAAATCTGTTCTGCAGTGGTTGCTGGGCTATTTTCAAACTAATCCGCAGGTGAAGATTAGTTTACCTGCGGGTTACCTGCACTGAGCCATAGACTTCTGTTATTACCTACGAGTTTGGTGAGCTTTCTGAAAATGCACCAGACCTGCAGTATATAATATAAGTCAATTGCAAAGTGCAGGAAAGCCAAAGGTACACTGTGTTCCACCCGCATTGTGGGTAAACTGCAGCGCATCCATGTGAAATCAGCCTTGGGCCACTTTCATACAGTCAGTCTGACCAATTAGACCCTCCTAAAGAGTGTCAGACCTCCAATCCAATCCGCAAAAAAAAAAAGAAGAGTATAGTGGGCTGTGTCCGTGTCTGCTTTGAATATGCAAAGCAGACACGGACATGCCATCCACCCACTCCGCTCATTGTGACCCGCGATCGGTTATCAAGTCACTTAAGTGGCCCTTAAGCCCCATACACACGGTCAGACTTTTGGCCAACAAACTTAAAAATCGGCAACTTTTCAAATTTGTCCGATGGTGTGTACGCTCCATCGGACCAACTTTTTCTGGTTTCATCCGACAAAAAGTTGGGTCTGCGAACGGACCAACTTTTCGGCAACAAAAGTCCGATGGTGCCTTGTGTGACCGTGTGTACAGCAATCCAACCAACTTTTATACAAAGTGCAAATACGCATGCTCAGAACCAATGTTAAAATCAACCAACAATAGCAGAAGTTAATCAAAGTGTGGCGGTAAAGAGCAGAAAAACCATGTGATGATGGGAAAGTTTTAGACAAGTTTGCAGAAAAGTCTGACTGTGTGTATGCTATGGGTGTGACCGGACAAATCAATTAGGACAAAAATCCAAGGGAAATTTTGTTGGATGTCCTACCGTGTGTATGAGCCTTTACTCTTCAAAATGTTGGGCACCCCTGCTGTATAGGATCTGCCTAATTCATCACTCCAGTGAAATGCTGCATTTAGGAAGCCATGAAGTATTGCCTCGGCTGAGGCACTGCCAATCCACCCCATCCACCCCATCCACACTTCCTATCCAATGGCCCGTACACACGATCCGAATATCGGACGAAAGTGGTCGTCCGAGGAAGAATCGTGCGACTTTCGGTTCGTGTTTAAACCACTTTAGAGAGCCGATCACGACGGTTCATCTCCGATATTATTCGGTCGGACAAGTACAAAAATTTTCCTCGTACGATACCAGATTGTACGATTTTTGTTTAGTCAGTACAGTTGTCGTCCGAAAATTCAGTACAAATACATTACAACACATGACATTACTTCAGAATTTTTTTTTCTTGTCGTACGGGAATTTTTATGACTTCAATTTTTACTTGCGACTATTAAGCAAAAAAAGTTGTATGATCTGTCGAACGATATTCGGATCGTGTGCACGGGCCATTAGGGTGCCAGTTCTCATTTGCCATGCTGTATCTATAGAGGTGCAAAGTGTCACTTTAGGGCAGGACCACTGAACACCTTCCCTTCCATTCTTCTCTTCTTCTTTCTATAACATAGAGATGTGTTTTGTAGAACTGGGAATCATGCCAGTTGATAGTTGGCACAAGAAGTTAGCTCAACAGGTATCTCTTTGCATGCATGAAACCGATATAACAAAACACTTTTAATACAAGTGCGTTGTGGGGTTTTAGAAACACTGTAAGTGCCATAATTTTTTGGACCAGATCTGTTATGTGACGGGTCTATTTGTTCTCCTTTCCTAGAGGCAAACCCAGAAAAGTTCAACAGTCGTTTTCGCAATAAGATGTTCTATGCTGGGGTGAGTAGATCTAGGTGTAATGATCATCAGTCTCATGTCTTCCTAGTCCTGCCTTCTCATCCTGTTTTTCCATGCAGACTGCGTTCTCCGACTTTCTAACTGGCAGCTCCAGAGATTTGGCCAAACACATCCGAGTTGTGGTAAGTTGACACATTTACGTTCATTCTCTACTGTTGTGCATTGTACCACTTGGGAGGGTGACTGTGTTTGGCCCATCTTATGAAAACGTGTCAAGAATCTTTAAATCCATGCCAGAGAGTAAATATCTGCCTGTCCTTTATGTACTGTAAGCAGTAGTGTATTTAGGTTTTGTGCTGCCCTAGGCCTGAATGAGCTCATGCACCCTTTAATTTATATATGACCTACCCCGTGAGTGAGGAAGGTTTGTGGTCCAGGATGATAGGACAGTGAAAATTAGAAGCAACTCCCCCCTACAGTTGCGGAATGCAGGCAGCCTGCATACCGGAAGCAGTGCGGCCGCTAGACTAATTTGCCTCTAAGCCCAATCCGCCCCATAAGACTGGCACTACGCTAACATAAAAACCAATGCGGCTAAAAGCCACTCGGTTGTTATACTGGAGAAGCGGGAGGGGACATCCCCCCTCCCTCCCGCTGCTCTGACCGGGCCTCCCGTCCCACTGGGAGACCCAATCTTCGATTCACGATGCACCACTTCCAGCTTCTTGCCAGTCTACTAAATGTAAAGACGAAAGCGACGGCACAAAGTCACTTCCAGTTTACTCAGGTGCCAATGGCGCTGAATTAAAAAAAAATATAGAGTATTTAGAATCGCCATTTTTGGCGATCTGAGTACTTTGAAGTGTAAAGGAGAGATTTGGGGTCTTTCAGACCCCCGATCCCTCCATAAAGAGTACCTGTCTATATTAATCGGGGCTGCCCGCAGAAGTACGACAAAGTTTGGCGCGCTTGGCTGGCGGAGTCCGAGACTGCTGGCTGATAGTACAATGTAAATGCTATGTCTGTCTAGTGGCTAGTGTCCTGTTATTGGTATATGCCGAGCTGATGTGCCGGCACACTGAGGTTATGTCTTGTTTGGGTGCACCCCTGCCCCCCCCCATTCCTGCGCATCTGCCAACGGAAGCGCACTGTTGCAATTTACTGTACCATGTGTTCTTATCTCTACAATGTATGCATTTGAGCCGTGTTCTTATGTTTTGTCTTGTGTATTTTTCTTTGTGTATTGTTTGGAAACCTTAATAAAAATAATTTGAAAAAAAAAAAAACTAAGAGTACCTGTCACCACCTATTACTGTCACAAGGGATGTTTACATTCCTTGTAACAGCAATAAAAGTGATAATTTAAAAAAAAATAATGTGTAAAAAAATAAAATAATTTAAAGCGCCCCCGTCCCGGCGAGCTCGCGCAGCAGAGAAAACGCATACGGAAGTCACGCCTGTAAATGGTGTTCAAATCACACATGTGAGGTATTGCCGTGATCATCAGAGTGAGAGCAAAAATTCTAGCTGGTAACCATAAAACATTTTTAAAGTGTTGCCTATGGAGATTTTTAGGTACCGTAGTTTATCGCCATTCCACGAGTGTGTGCAATTATAAAGCATGACATGTTTGGCATCTAGTTACTCGGGTAACATCATCTTTCACATTATACAAAAAAATTGGGCAAACTTTACTTTTTCATTTTTTTTTTTTTTATTCATGAAAGTACATTTTTCCCAAAAAAGTGTGTTTAAAACAACGCTGCACAAATACCGTGTGGCATAAAATATTGCAACAATCACCATTTTATTCTCTAGATTCTCTATATAATAATGTTTGGGGGTTCAGAGTAATTTTCAAGCAAAAAATACAGATTTTAACTTGTAAACACCAAATGTCAGAAATAGGCTTAGTCATGAAAGGGATATTACATAAACACCTATTGCACATCCCTACACACACCAGAAGTGGAAGAAGTAGCCATAGAGCCCCTTCCAGCCTTACAAACGTGGCCCGTGCATCCAAGTGGTAATGACCCCCGGTCATGAAAGGATTAAATAAAAGAAGCAATTCAAATGTAAATGTACCAAATGTTTATTGTGTGTTTTATGAAGGTATAATTATGGATCTATACACATTTTTTCCTTTTCCAACTATAAATACAAGAGTCCTTTGGTAAAATCAATTGGCCAGAAGTGAAGATCTAGTGATCCTCTCGCCCAATCACTGACACATTTTTGACCAAGAGATTCCAAGCCTGCCCACCACGGCAAGGTAGACTCTTCTAGGGCAGGACCTACACTAACTACACTAAGCTATCCTATTGGGTGCTAGTCATCCTTTTTCTAATGTTGGATGTATGTTTGCAGTAGGCCTCATCCTATAATCTGTGTGTGCGATCTACTCTCTCCTAATTTGGTTGTGTGTGTGTGTACATCTATCTAAAGCATGAAGTGGTCAGTTTATGTACATCTGGATGTCCTCTGTTAGTGTAGGTCAGTGCATGCCAGTCATTGTATGTTGTCCAGTGTGTGTCAGTAAATAAATGTTAGTCCTGTTTTTAGCTGGGCACGTAGCCAAACTTATCCCCAATTCGGAGTTCATCTTGACTTCGGTCAAAAAAAATCTCGGTCCTCCCGATTTGAGGATAAACTAATCACATTCTCTGACCATCTGTGCATGCATCTTCAGCCTAAAGATCTCCCCCTTCCTTTCAGGTGGTCCAGGATGGGTCTTAGCAGGGCCAGTGGGGACACTATCCCTCCCCAACTTCTTCACCCCCAACCCCCCTCCCGGAAATCCCTCAAAATCAGAGACAGATCAGCTGGGAGCAATGTCAATGACTGAGCACACTGCCCTAACCTGCCCCAATACCATTCCTAACCTGCCCCAATACCATTCCTAACCTGCCCCAATACCATTCCTAACCTGCCCCCTATACCACCCTTAACCTGCCCCCTATACCACCCTTAACCTGCCCCCTATGCCACCACAACCTGGCCCTATACCACCCCTAACCTGCCCCTATACCGCCCCTAACCTGCCCCTATACCGCCCCTAACCTGCCCCTATACCGCCCCTAACCTGCCCCTATACCGCCCCTAACCTGCCCCTATACCGCCCCTAACCTGCCCCAATACCGCCCCTAACCTGCCCCAATACCGCCCCTAACCTGCCCCAATACCACCCCTATGCCACCACTAACCCGCCCCTATGCCACCACTAACCCGCCCCTATGCCACCACTAACCTGCCCCTATACCACCCTTTACCACCCTAACCTGCCCCTATACCACCCCTAGTGACACCACTGGATACAAACAAAGTGGAATGGATGCCTGTCACTGGGGCAGTGGGCTTGCATATGTTGTGCCATAAATGATGCATTTTCAATGTTGTCCTTTAAGTCTTAAGAGAGCCGTATTAATTACGGTTGGCATCCTTCATTAATCTGTCTAGCCGGGCTGCAGCCACTGTCTTCTTTTCAGTAATCTTCATCTGAACCTTGTCTCTGAGAATATCTTGACGTTGAGTAAATCTTCGGTGCCCAGCTACAATAGGAGTTTTGCCGTCTTCTCTTGGTGGAGGTGGTTTAGGCAGCATCACTTTATCGGCACACTTTTGCCACCTTGGAATCGTTTTATCTTCAGGCGCTGCTCCTTTTTTTGGCAGGCTTGGAATTTGGGGTACATTTGACGGTGTACTGGGGAGATTTGCGGACTCTTCTCTCTTTACTCTGCACAACTCCTGCAAATGTCTATACTTTGCCATGCTGTACCCTGTGACGTCTTTCTGGGCAACATCCACTTTGGGATATTTTGTGCCCTCCTGGTCTCTTGACTTTCTAAGAAGTGGCTTTTTAATTTCAGGAGTTGCGCCTTTCGTTGCCAAGCTTGGAAATATGGGTCCAGTTGATGGTGTCAAGGGAGGGTATCTTTGGAACTCTTCTCTTTTTACTCTGCATGACTCCTCCAAAAGTTTATACTTTGCTTGGTCGTACCCTGTGTAGGCTTTCTGGGTAACATCCGCTGGTTTGGGCTTTGTGCCCTCCAAGGCTTTTACCTCTGCAGAGATTAACTGATTACTTAATTGCTCTCTTTTGCTTAACAGCCTTGGCTGTTTACCAACTTGAGGTCGAGGAGTTGTCTCCTCTGTCACTATGACCTCTGGTTTTTCCTCATATTTCCCATATTTCTCTTGGATGAATTCCTTTAATGCCTTTAGGTCTTCATCATTTAGCATGGTAGCATAAAGGTCTAATTCTTCAATGATTTCCCTTCCAAATATACGGATTGGTACACCAAGTGGGGTTCGGGGTCCTGAGGATAGACGATAGCCGTGTCTCTCACACCCAATGCGGCAGAGCTCTTCTTTTGTGAGCGTGATATCATCAACATCATCATAACAAGTTAGATCGCGGCATAAAACATATTCCGGCCTGCGGATTTTGCGGACGGATGGGAAACGACTCTTGATAAACTCAATGATGTCGTTTTGTCTCTCCTCTTCGATTTTTTTCTTCAAGGCTATTTCTGCATCCAGCTTTTTTACAAGCTTTGCAATTAAAGCCTTTTCCTCTGATGTTTCCACCTTTCGGGTGGAATATTGACGTAATAACATTGTGAAAAAAGTAAAAAGCTATCGAAAACGAAAGCTTACACGCGCGATTGAAAACACGAGAAAACGTGTAATGAAATATACGAATAAACGTATAAGAACTATGTGAGACAATAATGAACACTGAGCACAGAAAAACAGGTCTTCACTGCACAGAAGCTCCTCACACACTGAGCCAGACCTCTGTCACTTCTAAATTTATTTACATGACATTATGACATCACAGCTGGCCAGAAAACAACCGCTTCTACTGATTGGCTGGCCCGGTGTCAGTTGGAAGAGGGGCGGAGTCTATGAGCAGAAGGAATGTACTGGCTTTTGTTGCTATGGCGATACTGACTTGATGAAAGAGCACGCGCTCTGTGTACACTGAGATTCCTTCGGTGTGTCGCAGTCTTCTGCCCATACGTCTTAAAGGGACAATTTATTCTTGTCATTTTGTCATTTTTTTCAAATGACAACATTTTTTTTCATAGTATTTTAGTCTTAATATGAGATCTGAGGTAATTTTGACCCCAGATCTCATATTTAAGAGGACCTGTCATGCTTTTTTTCAATTACAAGGGATGTTTACATTCCCTGTAATAGGAATAAAAGTGACACAATTTTTTTTTTTAAACCAGTGTAAAAGAATGTACTGGCTTTTGTTGCTATGGCTATACTGACTTGATGAAAGAGCACACACTTTGTGTACACTGAGATTCCTCGGTGTGTCGCAGTCTTCTGTCCATACGTCTTAAAGGGACGTTTTATTATTGTAATTTTGTCTTTTTTTTTTTCAAATTACATTTTTTTTATAGTATTTTAGTATTAATATGAGATTTAGGGTCATTTTGACCCCAGATCATATATTTAAGAGGACCTGTTATGCTTTTTTTCTATTACAAGGGATGTTTACATTCCTTGTATCAGGAATAAGTGTGACCCATTTTTTTTATTTTAAACCAGTGTAAAAATCCAATAAAATCAAGTAAAATAAAAAAGAAAGTGAACGCATACGTGAAACGGGGCTCACACATGAAAACGATTTTCAAACCACACATGTGAGGTATCTCCGCGATCAGTGGAGTAAGAGCAATAATTCTAGCCCTAGACCTTCTCTGTAACTCTTTTTAAACGTCACCTATGGAGATTTTTAAGTGTAAAAGTTTGATGCCATTCCACGAGCGGGCACAATTTTGAAGCGTGAAATTGGTCTAACTTTACTGTTGTCTCATTTTTTAATTTTACAAAAAGTGAATTGTTTCCAAAAAAAGTGCGCTTGTAAGACCGCTGCGCATATACGGTGTGACAAAAAGTATTGCAATGACCGCCATTTTATTCTTTGGGGTATTAGAATTTTTTTTTTTAATGTTTGGGGGTTCTAAGTAATTTTCTAGCAAAAAAAAAGGGTTTTAACGTGTAAACACTGAGTCTGAAAAACAGGGTTGGACCTTAAGTGATTAATAAAGTTACAATTTTAAAGTAAAACTCATTGCACCACCTTAACAAAGTGCACACCGGCACGGCACGCATGCTTTATAGCGCGCAGACTGATGTAATCAAGTCCCAGTGCAGTTCTGATGGAATATATTTTTTAGTATTTTACCTGACCATACACTATACAATCTGATTGTACAATCTCCATTAGATCTACCAACAACTATAAAATATAAAGATATTATTAGACATGTGGAATTTGCTTAGTTCCAAATTCTTTTTTTAATGAATTTAGACAAATTTGTTTAATTCTGAATATCCGAATTTCTGAATTTTCGAATTTCGAAAATCTGAAAATGTTGGAAGTCCCAAAATAAGACTAAAAATTCAAAAGAACTAATATCGGAAAATTAGGACAAAAATCAAAAAAAACTCAAAAGCCCGAAAAATCTGAAATAATAACTAACTAATAATAACTTCACTATTTAAATTATAGGTATTAGAATTTCCTGTGAAATTTGGCTGTTAGTGAAGGTAATGAATTCAAATTTATTTGACGTTACAAATTATCCGTAATAACGAATGCCATATCCAGACGAATGGAACGTAACAAATGAATAATAATAAATAACAATAATAATAATAATCAAAAGGTATTATTATTTAGTTTCGTTCCATTTGTGTTGACGCGGCCTTCTTTATTTTGGATAATTCGTAACTTCAAACTAATTTGTATTTGTTACGTTCACCAACAGACAAATTTTAAAGGAAATTCCAATACCTATAATTTATTAGTTAGTAGTTATTTAGAATTTTTGCAATTTTGGATTTCCGTTCTTTCAAATTTTTGGACTTTTCTTATTCGAATTCCGAATTTTCAAATGTACGAATTTGGAAATCCGTAAATTTGGGAATTGGAAAAAAAAACAAATGAAACGCAAATGAACACATTTTTCGGCAGTGCACATGTCTAGGTATTATTGTATAGAAGATGATTGGATTGTATAGGTTTGTCATCATATTACATCGTTTTGGTAAATGCGTTTATACAATCAGATTGCATAGCTCCCAACTGTCTCTGATTTGGAGAAATGTCCCTCTGTCCCCCATTGTCCTCATTCGTCCCTCATTTTGGTCTGATCAATATAGATGTACATAAAATGCACTTTTTATCTATCAAAAAGTGTTTTCCAGCGCTAAACCTTTAACCTGATTTTTAAATTGCTGCATTTGTAAATTCCAAAGGAATAGAAGTGGTAAAAAAACACTTGTGGGTTTAACCAATTTAGTTTTTTTGTACAATTCTCCTTTAAGGGTGTGTGACAAGGGGCGTGTCCTATGCCTGCATACTTTTGCTGCTAGGTGTCCCTCATTCCCATCTCAAAAAGTTGGGAGGTATGAGAT
Organism: Rana kukunoris; assembly: GCA_029574335.1. Lineage (NCBI taxonomy): Eukaryota > Metazoa > Chordata > Amphibia > Anura > Ranidae > Rana > Rana kukunoris. The sequence goes on from JAJQKJ010002595.1 coordinate 24,025, forward strand.
TGTATTGTGTAGAGTCACCCAGTAGTGTATTTAGGTTTTGTGCTGCCCTAGGCCTGACTAAACTCGTGCACCCTCTAATTTAAATATGACCCACCCTTTCCTTTCATAGCCACACCCCTTGCCGTTTAAGACCCTAGTTCTGTATTGGGAACAAATCCTGGGACAAATAAAAGATATCACTGGAAAGGAGATAAAAAAGACCCTTGGGGAGTCCTATTTCATGGAGGCCAAGAGGGAATAACAAGGTATAAACAGTCACTTACCCCACATTTACTTAACGCAGCTTAACCACTTAAGACCCAGACCAATATGCTGCTAAATGCCCAGAGGCGTTTTTACAATTCGGCACTGCGTCGCTTTAACAGACAATTGCGCGGTCGTGCGATGTGGCTCCCAAACAAAATTTGCGTCCTTTTCCTCCCACAAATAGAGCTTTCTTTTGATGGTATTTGATCGCCTTTTGAATAAACTAAATTTTAGTCAAACATTTAGGCCACAATTTATTCAGCCACATGTCTTTAGTAAAAAAAAATTGCAATAAAAAAAAAAATAGCTACCTAGTGGCAACAGTGACACTAATACAGCGATCAGAAAAATGATCGCTTAGTGACACTGGCAATAGGGAGTGAAAGGGTTAACTAGGGCGGTGATCAAGGGGTTAAAACTTTATTAGGGGAGGGTACGGGGGCTACCCTGAACCTAACACTAACTGTCTGTCACACTGACACTAAATGCAGTGATCAGTACATATATGATCACTGCATTCAGTGACACTGTGACAGGGGGGTGGGTGATCGTAAGGGGTTAATGTGCCTACGTGTACTGGTGTCAGTGTAGTGTTGTGCAGACTTACTGTGTGATGTGATCTCTCCTCAGCGGCGTTTGAAAATACCGCCGAGGGGAGGGATTACATCACTTCCCCCTTTCTGTGTTTACACAGGAGGAGGAAGTGACACACAGGGGAGGACGCGGATTGGCTGGGAGCGATCCGGAGGGGGTGGACAAAAACGAACAGCCGCCCCCTCATCCCGGATCGCTTCGGAAGCCACGGGGACGGCCGCATGTACCGGGGGGGGGACCCGCGTCAAGGCAGGGACGTACAGGTACGCCAATGTGCCTGTCCGTGCCATTCTGCCGACGTATATGTACATTCGGCGGTCCACAAGTGGTTAAAGGCTTATACCAAAAAAGTGGCAGGAAGCGGATAGCCCACAAATGTGGGAATGGATAGATGCAGTAGAGGAAACTTTTAGAATGGAAGAGTTGAAGTAGAATGTGGTCGAGGGGAACAAAGGCTTTAAGGAAAAAAGGAAAAGTTGGAAAAACTGAGAGTAACAAGATAATACAACCAGAGAGTTGAGCCTGACTGCCATAATAACAGCAACAATAAAAAGCCTTTGGAGTCAAGGGGGGGAGAGGGGGAGTTTAAGATATGTGGGTTAAAGGGAAACTGGTTCTGTAAGATAAGTTTCGAGATGACCTACCTGGAATGTAGGGGGGTCATGTCTTTGTTTACATGAGAAAAAAAAAAGAATAGCGAAAACTACCACTGATGATGCAAAACCGCAATAGAGACCAAGGAAGTATAAAACCATGAGCTGGTCTCTAGTTTTTGGTAAAGGCTGAAGTGGTTAAAAAAAAGAAAAAGACCCTAGTTCTGGGGGGGGGGCAATGAATTTGCAAAGATTTCCTCGCTTCCTGTTTGGCTATAGGGCAGGAAATGAAGGGAAATCTCTGCAATGGGACAGGGATGGTAAAACAATAAACTTGACAGGGGCTATAACCCTCACCTACTCTATCCAAAGAATCAAGGGGAAAAAAAGTGTTGCCTATAGTTCTACTTTAAGCACAAATTTCTGATAATTTTATGCAGAGGACTAAGATGATATAACCATGCCAATGGTGCAGCAGAAAACATATAGCACAGTGAGGAAGGTTTGTGGTCCAGGTTGATAGGACAGTCAAAATGAGAAAAGACGCCCCCCAAAGTTGCGGAATGCCATCCGCCTGCATACCGGAAGCAGTGCGGCCGCTTTATGGGGGCGCTAGACTAAGTTGCCTCTAAGCCCAGTCCGCCCCATAAGACTGGCGCTACAACAGTGTAGTGCAAGCCGGCGGGGACTCTTTCCATGCTGCCCCCCCTGCAAAGTGCTGCCCTAGGCCAGGATACAGCGTTGACTGTATGTAAGTGTATGCTGACTGTCGTGTGTGTGTCCATGTTTTGGTGGAACAGGCAGATCTGAGCACATGATGGCAAACCAAAGCATGTCCTAGTGACATAGGAAGCGTTTCGATGGTCGGAATGGACCTATGAAGTGTATCTCTCTAATCACAATCATTTTTAGTGGAGCATGGAAGCTTTAGAATGAGGATTGGTCATTTCTGAACCCACAGGGCTGAGCCCGCTAGTAAGGTGTGTATCTTGTAAAATGTGCCAATCGTTTGTGGTCAAGACATTCCCTACCCTGCAGTTGCATGTAGTTTACAGAGGGTGTGTTGTGTATGTGTGGCTTCAGGGCAGGGAATGCTTTGTCAACAAATGATGTGACGGCTTCCTGGTAGGGTTGGCCACATGGGTGCGGAAGTGCATCCAAACACGCCCAAGCTCATCTTTAGTTAGACCCTTGGTAAGAGTTTTTCTGGTGCCTCAGCAGGGGATATTCTCCCTCTCTAAGTGTTAGTTCAGACATGTGGCAAGGACTGCTGCTCCTCTGAAAAGCACTCCAGGTGGTGAGAAGGCTGCCTCCTCACTTCTATTGAAAAGCCTATGGTGTGCAAGACACACCCAAAAACTCCAAGAGGTGCGACAAAAACGTGCAGACGGGTACTTACGTCAATCCATAAAGAAGGACCCAACCGTGATCCCTTGGGGCTCCTGGCAGGGACTGAGGTACTCACATGGTCCGTGCAGCCGAAGCCGACACGGACCCCATTCCTTGGAGGGACTGCCGAAACAGAACCCTCCCAGTACTAGGTGGGGCTCCCCCGAAGGGAGACCCCATGAGAGCAGGTGAACTAAGCCAGAAGGCCATGTCCACCCACTCCCAAGACTTTCAGGGCTGGCCTGAGGACCCGAACTCTACTTATCACACTGTGACAAACATGACACCAAACAAAAAAAAATACATAAAAGTGACAAACAAAGGGTAAAAAAAATAAAGAAAGTGGGGGAAAAGGAAGATGAGGAGAGTGGGAAAAGTGTCCCGACTGTCCACCGCAATACCGCAGTCCCGCTATAAGTCGCCAATCGACACCATTACTAATTTTAAAAAAAATGCCATTGTTTGTGGACGCTATAACCTTTGCGCAAACCAATCAATATACGCTTATTGGGATTCTTTAACAAAAATATGTAGCAGAATACATATTGGCCTAAATTGATAAAGAAATTCTATTTTTTTTTTCCAGAGGTCAAGTGGTTAATAGCTGACATTTGACATTATTAAACTAGACACAAAGTACAGTATTTGAGATGCTGGGGCACTTTGAATGTTAAGTATAAGTAAAGGACCTCTTGAAGTCTTCTTTTATCTTCCTAATAGAGAAGTATGGCCAAAGCTCTTTTGGTCATACTTCTCTTCTGGGTCACAGGAGCGCACTTATTTATGTATCCAGACTCCGCTGACAATGGGCTAAAGTCTGCTGTTGGCTAACTTCGCAAAGCTGCTCCAGGCTCTGGAAGGATCCTGACAATATTGTTGGCATCTACCCAGATTCCCGATCAGCAGCTTGCTCAGCCTCTCAGCACGCCGCTAAGCACCTGAGCCAGCCACTCCTGCCCCCTGCATTGCCGGGCACCATAGTGAGTACTGGAGGGGCAGGAATGAGGGCTGGCTTCAGACAGTCCCTGGCACTGTGCTCAGTGATGATTACTGAGCGATCAGAGGTCATGTGATAGCTCAGTTCTTGGTCTTAGAACTGGCAGTCGGACTCATGCTGCAGCCATATAGGTGAATAGCAATGCTTTTTTTTTTTTAATATCCCGCATCTTTTTCTTTAACTTTTGTTCGCCATCACCACAGGTTCACTTTAAAGTCTCAGTGTAGTGCTAAAGCTAATAGAGTGTGTAGAGATTGTGCACTATACAGATTTTAATTGCTGAATTTCCTTACTGTGGCAAATTACCACATTTAAGAGCGATTACATATCCTGCTGCAATAAATTTGTTGCGTTGTTTAGTAATAAGAGTCCGTTACATGTGGGGCAAGATGTGATTGTATTCATTATAACCTTGCTGACTAATCAGTGGTGGGGATTTCAGAGTACAGTGTTCACAGTGGACCTGTGTTTTGCTAATGCAGATTAAAGAAACAGGTTTCATCTCCCTCTTCCCGGGAGCATATACTTGTCTTTTTTTCCCGCTGCCGCCACTCTATTCAGCCATCAGGAGCAAGAGACATCGCCCTGTATAAGCTATGAGTTTTTATTATTTGGGTGGGGGGGGGGGATAAAGCTGAATTCCAAGAAATTCAGCCGCTTTATAAAAAGTGCAGTCACATTATGAGTTGAGTCCAATGAGGCACGTGACATCTCCTGAACTTATCTCTATTATTTATATCTGACAGCAGTATGGCTCCACTGGAGCATATACTGTGATAGAGGAGAGAGAGGCAAACAGAGCAGCTATTCCTGCCTCTCCCCTATGCTGCCCATTCAGGATAAGCCTTTGTATTTTGAGAATAAGTTCATATAATACAAAGGTTTCTGTGATTGGGCAGAAGGAAAGAGAGGGGCAGGCATAGTCGCTGCACGACTCTAATGTTGAAGATGCTTAGACCTGAATCATCAGCACCGGGCTCATAGGAAATCCAGCAATAGCCAGATTCTGGGATTACAGTATAAATGTCAAATGTAAATAATAGAGATGAGTCCAGGAGATGTCATGCAGCTCCTTGGACCTAATTCATAGAGTGAATTCCTGAAATTCAGCTTTATAGCAAACGTGTTTATTTTCCCCAGGTAAACCAAGTACAGGTTTGCTTAAGGCCTTGTTCACACTAGCAAATGAGGCGTGGTAAATCTCCACGGCTGAGCCATGTTTTTACTGTCTCCCAAGCACTCCCATTTTAGTGGCAGAGGCCTGGGTTGTATACATGATGCTTTGCTTCTCATCCAAGGCAAGAATTCTACCCCCCTGTCGCTTTCGGCGGGTGCAGTGCAAAGAGTGACCCATTTAAGTGAATGGGGCCACTCTGGAAGCGCCCCAGAACTCTGTGCAATGAATGTGATTGTGGCACACTAGTGCAGGGTTTAAGCATTTAAAGCTCTCTGATCATGGATCTCTTTGACTCAGACATGACTATGGACGCACAAATAGGATCAGTAGTCAGCAGTTCTCACTATCTTCTCCGCCTCCTGCGTAAACTCACCCCCTTCATCCCGGAAGAAGACACAGCAGTAGTAGTTGGAACAATCATCAATTCCTGACTCGACTACGCAAACTCCCTTCTCGGCCTTTTGGCTAAGATCAAGTGTAGTATCTGTTGCCCGTAGGTGGTGCTATGTTAACCGTGCCTAGTACTCGGCGAGGGGGAAAGGGATGGCGGTTGGCAGATACTAAGCCTGCTGGCGTGGAGGTGGAAACCACCTGATTTGGACAGAGAGGCATGAGGTCGAAGCTGGATGTGGCGATGCCTGTCCCAGTCAGTTGTTCGGGAGAGAACCCTTGCTCCTCTTTTCGTCGGGAGGAGCGGTTAGTATTTCCCGAACGTGATTAGGTGGGAGGGATGGGGGTTGTGGGAGTAGCCTGCTGAGGTGGGCTCTCTCCAATCTCTCCTCCTACCTTCCTAGCTGGGAAGGGTGCTGATGATCCGGGCCGGGGGTCAAGGTCCATTGAAAAGCCTGTGGAGATAGTGCCCCTGGAGTGGCAGTCCAGGGGTGCCATACATTGCACAAGTGTTTGAAAGGGGCACTTACCGTATGGCACTTTGGTCACGATCTCCACACACACCTTTTTGACACCTGCCTCTAGGGCTGAGCCTTTTGGCTAAGACCAGGGGAATTTTTGTTTTCTGGCCGGAGGGCCAGCCATCGTATTGCACGGTGACGACTTTCCACTAAAGAACGAAGATTCGCAGTCCAAGGACCACGGCTATGGAACGCTCTTCCCACGGACATCCGCATGGAAGAAAACCATCGGGCTTTTAGGAAAAAAATAAAGACCCACCTCTTCTGAAGTTTTTTAGCGCTATACAAGTTACTCACTCAGAGGCCAAAGTAAGTGTGAATGAGCCCTTAGATCTTTTTTTTTTCCCCTTCCAAAAAGCTGAAAAGAAGAAAAAATATAGTTTTACCTCTTAATGGGACATATAGATATAGATGTATATTAAACATGACTGCACCCAGAACATTTTATTGCATTGTAACATTAATCCAAAACGTTAAATGACTTGGTGGAAACACAATACTTGATTTGAAATGTGCTGCATATTGAAGTGCTCCGATTATGACAAGTGTAAAACGTTTTATTTAAATTTATTTTTCTTTTTATTTTTTTTATATATACAGTGTGACGGCCAGGACCTGACCGCTAAAATTCAGGAGCTGAAGTTACAATGCTTGGTGTTTCTAAACATCCCTCGGTAAGTAAGGAAAGCCTTTAAAGTGACACCAAACTCTGGTTTTAAATAATTCTATTCACATATTTATTATTAATACAAAAATGCCCATTTTATTGCTCTCGGCCTCCTTTAAATCCACAAATTCCCTTTTTTCTACTGTGATCTGACTTCCTTTTAGAGAGTGGTGACGTTCATTCTACATGATCCCTTTGTATGTAGAAATATAGGAAAAAAAACTATTGGGGCTATAACTGCAACAAAACAATGGTAAAATTCAGTATACATTTTATTTAAGACATTAGTATACCACAGACATAATTTATCAAACCAATAAAAATAGAATAATGATGACTGTAGTAGGAAAATACTCCGTTCCCGAGCCTTTCCGGGTTCAGCCGACCTGTCCTCGGGTCTTTCTGAGTGTTTCCGGCCCCACCTCTGGCCACATGTGGTATTGCATGCCATTGAAGTCAATGCGGAACTAATTATTTTCATTGACTCGCTTTGATATGTGAGTGCTTTGAAATACGAGCATTCTCCTGGAACAGATTATGCTTGTAATCCAAGGTTCCACTGTACATGCATTTCCAATCCAAGTCTATAGAGCCAAAAACGCAGATGCGGGTAAAAAAAAAGTCCCTGCACCTTCTCCACCCCCTCCCCCCCCAAAAAAAAACACGTCAGCTGTTTTACTCCTGTGTTGTGTGCTGTGACTTGTGCATTTTTCTTTTTTTTTTTAAATGGACAACCATCAAAGTTTTTTTGGAGTGCGGCTGTCCATATTTTCCTTTTCCATTTGTTGCCTTGTGCATTGCCAGCACCCTTGATTTCCTGAGACCATACTGATCATCCTAACACAATCCACCTGGAGCGGTAACTTTCTTTCTTTAAAAAAAAAAAACATTGGTGGAAAATGCGTAGATGTGAACAGGAACTAATACTACATGGAATGTGGTGTGTTTCTGCAAATCTGCAAAACGCATAGGTGTGAACCACATCTGATGATAAGGGGGTCATTTTGTAGCCCCTAAAACATGTTTCCATCAGATTTTTTAAATAAAATAAATATTCCTGGACTCCTGAACCTTTGATGTGACACTTTTAGGTTTCTATCTACCTTCCTGTATCCAGGTTTTCTTTGAGGCCCTTTCGTGCCAAGGGTGCCGCCTCACCAGAGTCATTGAACTCTGATATGGACTTATCTTCACATGGAGGAATGTAACCAGCTCTGACCCAACCCTTTCCAAGTGTGATTTCTATGGGCAGCTGTAGTCTTTGTTTTCCCTTCGTAGGTCTATAACCCTTTTTGCAATGTAATCAGCAGGATAATGTGAAATAGATGTTTACATTGGCTATATTTGAACGCAGCTGCCCAGGGTGTGCTTGCCTGTGATAGTGAGCTGTGTTTCCAGACATATAGTAACCTATTTATGAATAATGTTTCTGATACCCCAAACAGCCAATCAGCTTCCTGCTATCATTTTTCTGGGCCAGGTGATAAAATTAGAGTCTGTGACTAGAAACATCTACTACTTTATTATAGGCTCTTACTGTACATAAGTGTTATTATTATTTGTATTAATATACATATATATTCTATTTCACTAGGTATTGTGCAGGCACCATGCCATGGGGAAATCCTGGGGAGCACCATGACTTTGAACCTCAGAGACACGATGATGGATGTATCGAAGTGATCGGCTTCACTATGGCATCACTGGTAATGTCAGCTTAAAGAATATGTGTTATGGTTTTACATATTTTCCTATTTATTATGGTTAGGACTGAAACAAATATAACGTTTTTTTTTTTTGGTCATATAAATCTGGAATATTTGTATTTATTTTATTATTTAATAATTTAAATAATATAAGTAATTCAAATTTCCAGTTATTAAAGCTAACAGATGGCCTCCACAAATGTATATCTTGCTGCAGTTAGACCCTTTTCACACTGGGGCGCTTTGCGGGCGATATAACGCTAGAAATAGCGCCCTGAAAGAGCCGCTGCTGTCTCTTCAGTGTGAAAGCCCTCGAGTGTACCTCCCGAAGGCTTTTACACTGGAGGCGGAGCGCTAGCAGGATGGTAAAAAAAAGTCCTGCCAGCAACATCCTTGCAGCGGTAAATGAGCGGTGTGTATACCGCTCCTGCCCATTGAAATCAGTGGGCACCGCCGCTATACCGCTGGCAAAGCGCTGCTGCAGCAGCTCTATGCGGGTGATTTTAATTTGCTTTTCGGCTGCTAGCGGGGGTTAAAAGCACCCCGCTAGCGGCTGAATACCCCCACAAATACCGCGGTAAAGCGCCGCTAAAAATTGCAGCACTTTACGGCCAACGCTACGGACACCCCAGTGTGAAAGGAGCATTAACAGCACAGTCTAACGTATATATATGAGCTTCCTTTTAACTGGGCTATTTTGCCCGTAGAAGTGGGAAGGTCTGCCTAATCATGTGACCACTGTGATTGGCTGTCACAGTGGTCACATGCTCAGGGGCCAGTTCTGCAGGTTCCTGATCATTGTATGCAGTAAAGTGGGCTTTTCGGCACAGAAACTTTTGCTGCCCTTGGATGCATATATGTGGCGCGTGGGCGTTAAAGCCCACCCTTTTTGCTGCCACACATAAACATTACGTGGGTGGAGAGATCAAATTTATCCAGGACCAGTACACCTCCTCATCACTTTGCTGAGCCAGTTGAGCTATTCACATACGTTTTTTCATCAAAGTAACATACTGTGTATCTTTCTCTATGCTGTGTGTATATATATATAGATATATAGATATATAGATATATATATCTATATATCTATATATATATATATATATATATATATATATGCCCTCTAAATATAAATGAAATTGCATTCAGCATGTGCTAATGGCAGGAACATCATATATTATTAGGCTCTTTTCTCTCCAAGCTGAATGTTCTTCATTCATAAAAAATAGTATTTGGAGAGAATATTGCATTATTGTCACTAGATGGAGGTGGTGAGCATAATAATTGTTTTCTATGATCCTCTGCCCCATCTAGTGGCCATAATGTGGTATTTTCTGCTTCATTCTGTTCTGAATGAAGTATATAAATAATATTCACCCTGTTGTGAAAATAACCATTTGGCTCCCATTCTCACAGAAATGATTCTACATTCAGTTTTAAAGGATGAATATCTCTGCAGTATTTTTATAATCGTACCCCTTAGTGTCTACGATTGTTTGAATTAGGCTTTGAACATGAACTTTAGGTAAACGGCTAACTACGCAGAATTATATCGAACATGTTTCATCTTCCAAAGGATTTGGGGTTAATGTGTAGTGTGTGTCAGTGTAGTGTTGTGCAGACTTAATGTGCGATGTAATCTCTCCTCAGCAGCGGTTGAAAATACAGCTGAGAGGAGAGATTACATCACTTCCCCCTTCCTGTGTTTACACAGGAGGAGGAAGTGACACACAGGGGGAGCGCGGATTGGCTGGGAGCGATCCGGAGGGGGCGGACAAAACCGAACAGCCGCCCCCTCGTCCCGGATCGCTCCTGAAGCCACGGAAACCGCCGAATGTACCGGGGGGGTCCCGATCGGACCCACGTCTAGGCAGGGACGTACAGGTACGCCAATGTGTTTGTACGTGCCATTCTGCCGACGTAAATGTACATGCGGCAGTCCGCAAGTGGTTAAAGCAATCTACTGAGGCAAAATCACCTCTGGAGGGAGTCTATTCCACATTTTCACAGCTCTTACTGTGAAGAAACCTTTCCGTATTAGGAGATGAGATGAAAGGAGATGATTAGGAGATGAAATCCTTTTTCCTTTAGATATAAAGAGTGCCCCCTTGTCCTCTGTGTTGACCTTAAAGTGAATAACTCAACACCAAGTTCACTATATGGACCTCTTATATATTTGTACATGCTGATCATATCCCCCCTTAATCTCCTCTTCTCAAGAGAGAATATATTAATTTTCCTGTAATCTTCCCTCATAGCTTAGCTCCTCCATTCCTCTTATCAGTTTGGTTGCCCTTCTCTGAACTTTCTCCTGTTCCCCGATATACTTTTTGAGAACTGGTGCCCAAAACTGAACTGCATATTCCAGATGAGGTCTTACTAATGATTTGTACAGGGGCAAAATTCTCTCTCTCTCTCTCTCTCTGTAGACTGTAGAAGGTGTACAGCAGTGTCCTCTCTCCACCTCACGCCTATTCAATGGATAGTAAAAGAGCAGCAGCAGAATGATGAGGTCATCTCCCTACTCGCTCTGCTCTCCTTTCCGTATGCTCCTTTCTCAGGAATTTTGCATGCAGCACTCCGAATTGATTCTCCCTGTCTAAGGGCTGCTGTGCAAAAGGCTTATACCAAATGTGCTTACTTACTTACATTAGTTATAATTAAAAAAAAAATGCATTTAATTTATAAAAATAATGCATTTAATTAATAAGGAATGAAGAGCTATGTTCAGCTGCGTCAATAACATCAGCCAGCAGTTCAACTTTAAGATGTATGGTTAAAGACCACTAAAAATAACATAGTTGACCTTTTTAGCAATCTGTGGTTGTGCCATATGTTTGTGTGTGTGTATATACACACACTAGCTTGCCTATATAATTTGTATGTATTAAAACACTTAATATTTATTATTATTAGTACCTAATACAGGCTAGATTCCTTCATCTTTACATTCTGTTCGTTGGGTAAAGTCAGTGAGTATCTGCGGTCACTAGATGGCAGTGTTGCTATTGGTTGACAGAGCTGGAGAGATGAAATACTCAGTTGTACTTTCTTTCTAAAGTTTTTGAGTTTCGCTCTAACAAAAGATTAGCCGTTTGTTGAACAGTAAAAATATAGAAGAGAAAACAAAGGTGAATTAAAAAGTCTTTAATATGTACAACCAGACATAACAATTTTTCTTCTCTTTTCCATTTTTCTATTCTGGTGGACATGCTGTTGTAATTAGTGTATGGGTCTTTTTGTTTTGGGAGACTGACGTCACCAGTTTTGGGGAGCAGGGTGCGGCTGCGTGTAAATCTAGAGAGGTATGCAATGCATGTAGCTGGGTGGGAATGGAGGGCTGGTGGGGCATTTTTCTTAGAGTAGACTTTTTCAACCACAGTTTTGTGAAACGCCGGGGTTCCTCCATCTCAGTGATGGCAAACCTTGGCACCCAAGATCTTTTGGAACTGCATTTCCAATGATGCTACACTGCAGAGTACATGAGCATCATGGGAATTGTAGTTCCAAAACATCCGTGGTTGCCAAGGTTCGCCATTACTGCTTTAGGTATTTGTAGTATTTCTCAATATTTGCCTATCAGGTAAGTTATCAATGACACTATTGATCTTTTTAGCTATGTGTAAGGGGCTTATTCTTCCCATTTGGCCACCAATAAAAGTGTTATTAAAACTTGTTTTAAAAAAAAAAAAATCTAATAACAGACATGTCTACACTTGCCTGCTCTGTGCAATGCTTTTGAAAAGAGCAACCTCAATCCTCTTCTTCGGAGTTCCCCCGACCCCCTCCTCTGTGGCGGCCGCCCCCCCTCCTCTGTGGCGGCCGACCCCCGAGCCCCCTCCTCTGTGGCGGCCGACCCCCCTCCTTTGTGGCGGCGTTCCCCCGGCCCCCCTCCTCTGTGGCGGCGTTCCCCCGGCCCCCCCTCCTCTGTGGCGGCGTTCCCCCGGCCCCCCTCCTCTGTGGCGGCGTTCCCCCGGCCCCCCTCCTCTGTGGCGGCGTTCCCCCGGCCCCCCTCCTCTGTGGCGGCGTTCCCCCGGCCCCCCTCCTCTGTGGCGGCGTTCCCCCGGCCCCCCTCCTCTGTGGCGCGAATAGGATCATTGTGAATAGTGAATAGGATCATTGTTCAAATTAGAAACTGCAGACCCCCCCACTGGAAAAAGATCTGCAGGTTTATGGTCACACATGATGCACCTTAATTTTTTCTATCTCTCACTTTTGTCTACAGGCAGCTCTGCAGGTTGGAGGTCATGGTGAGCGCTTGAACCAGTGTCGTGAGGTTCTTCTGCAGACGTTTAAATCTATTCCCATGCAGGTGGATGGTGAACCGTGCAAACTAGGACCCTCTGTAGTAAAGATTAGTCTTCGTAACCAGGCCAACCTTATCCAGAAGACAAAGAGGAGGACATCTGTCCATCTGCCTTAGTAAGTGACATTTCATTTGTGGACATGCTTTACAAAACAATAAACAGCAACAGCAATAAACAGTAAATTGCCATTTAAATTTGAAGTAGTCATTACTCATTAACCACTTGCTCACCTTAGGACGTCCATGGACGTCCTCCACTTTGTGCGGTGATATCTGAATGATGCCTGCATCCATAGGCATCATTCAGATATCGCCGCCTTCAGCCGGCGATTCTGTGCACCATAAGAATGATCAAAGCGTGGCTTCCGCTGCTTGATCGTTCTTATAGGTGGCGGGAGGGGACACCCCCCCTCCCGCCGCCATCCGGTGCTTCTCCGGGCTCTCCCGTGCCATCGGGGGCTCGGAGAGCAAAAACGGCCGGCGTTCCCTGCAGAATCATAGAGATGACTGGTGACGCCCGTTACCCGGAATGTAAACACAGCCGCAATCGCGGCTGAAAGGATTAGATCAGTGAATTTTTTTTCACGATCTAATGCTTTCCAGCCTGGAGGAGAGATGTGGGGTCTTATTGACCTAATGTCTCTCCATAAAGAGGACCTGTCACCGTGATTCCTATTACAAGGGATGTTTACATTCCTTGTAATAGGAATAAAAGTGATCAAAAAAAAAAAAATGTAAAAAAAAGTCAAAATAAAAAAATTAAGTAAAAATAATAATAATAAAAAAAAAAAATTAAAACGCCCCTGTCCCGGTCGCTCGTGTGCAGAAGCGAAAACACATGCAAGTCCTGCCCACATATGTAAACACTGTTCAAACCCCACATTGGAGGTATCATCGCGTGCGTTAGAGTGTGTGCAACAATTCTAGCACTAGACCTTCTCTGTAACTCAAAAATAGTAACCTGTAGAAGCTTTTAAAGCGTCGCCTATGGAGATTTTTTTAAGTTTGGCGCCATTCCATGAGTGTGCGCAATTTTAAATTGGGCTAACTTTACTGTTTTGTTATTAATTCATGAAACTGTTTTTTTCCCTAAAAAAAGGAGTTAAAAAAATGATTGCGCAAGTACCGTGCAAGAAAAAAGTTGCAATGACCGCCATTTTATTCCCTAGGGTGTCTGCTTAAAAAAAATATATGATTTTTACATGAAGGAGAGAAGTGCCAAAATAGGCCTGGTGATTAAGTGGTTAAGTAACGTAATGGCTTTTTTCAGCCCCCACGAGATTTTGTTGGCACAGTACCTTTCTTCTCCAGCTACTCTCACAAAGCCATAGTAAAGATGTCTTTCCTTAGTAGCTGCACACCATGGGGTTGATTTACTAAAGCGTGCAAAATCTAGGGCAGCTCTCCATAGAAACCAATCAGCTTCCAGGTTTTATTGTCAAAGCTTAAAGCGGAGTTCCAGGCTTATTATGTTTATTAAAGCGGATGTCCGCTGAAAAAAAAATATTAAAAGCCAGCAGCTACAAATACTGCAGACTGACTTTTAGTAATAGGACACTTACCTGTCCTGGAGTCCAGCTTCGTCCACAGCAGAGGATGAGCGATCGCTCATCACTCTGCTGCTCCCCCCGCCATCCCCGGCTTCACTGCCTGGTTCCCCTACGGCGCATGCGCGTGTCACGCTGCGCCTGCTGATTGGCTACCGCTGTGTACTGGGAGCCGAGTGTTCCCAGCGCACAACAGTGGGCAGGGGCTGTGACGTCCTGCCCGCAGTCTGCCCGAAACTGTTGTGGCCGGAAGTGGGTGCAAATACCTGTCAGATATCTGCACCCCCCTCCCCCTGAAAGGTGTCAAATGTGACACCGGAGAGCGGGGAGGGTTTCCGATCAGCGTGAGTTCCACTTTAGGGTGGAGCTCCGCTTTAAAAATCAGCAGCTACAAAAAGGGTAGCTACTGACTTTTAATAAACAGACACTTTCCTGTTCCACAGTCCAGCGATGCGGCCAAACGAAGGGTCGCTCCTCTCCGTCGGCGCCTCCATTCCCACTCTGGGCACACGTCTGTGACAGCTATCGGCTGCGCTCCCAGAGTGGACAGGCGATCTCCTGGGACCTGTCGCGTGTCCCAGGAGATCGCCTAGAGGAAGGGGCCACCTTAGGCGAGAGGAGGAGTCACCTAGGCGGAAGGAGGAAGTGGGTCAGGAAGTCCCACTCCTAACAAAGCACCCACTCCCACACTAGATTTTGCATTTTCCAGCCTAGGTAATTCAAATCCCATGTTGCGCAGGGAGGCTGAGAGATCAAAGTAAAATATAGCCCTGCATGGGAGTCATAGAGATAAGGAGTGAGGGAAAATTTCCCCACTGTGGTCATGAACAGAAATAAAAACTTGACAAATTGTATTTCTTCCCTACTGTAACCAAAATACGCTATACGGCCACAAGCCTGTGGACACTACCTTAAAGGGGTTGTAAAGGAAAAAAATAAATCCCTAAATATCTTCCTATACCTTAGTGCAGTCCTCCTTCACTTACCTCATCCTTCGGTTTTGCTTTTAAATATCCTTATTTCTTCTGAGAAATTCTCACTTCCTTTTCTTCTGTCTGTAACTCCACAGAGTAATGTGAGGCTTTCTCCCTGGTGTGGAGTGTCGTGCTCGCCTCCTCCCTTGAACTACAGGAGAGTCAGGATGCCCACTAACACACAGCTCCTTTCTCTATCTGCAACGTAGAGGGCGTCCTGACTCTCCTGCTTGCCCCCTCAAGGGAGGGGGTGAGCACGACACTCCACACCAGGGAAAAAGCCTTGCATTACTGTGTGAAGTTGCACACCAGGGAAAAAGCCTTGCATTACTGTGTGGACAGAAGAACAGGAAGTGAGGATTTCTCAGAAGAAATAAGGACATTTAAAAGCAAAATCTAAGGATGAGGAAGGAGGACTGCACTAAGGTAAAGGACGCTTTTTAGGGAAAAAATGGTACCTTTACAACCCCTTTAAGACCCCTTTCACACTTAAACGACTTGTCCCACGATTTGTGATGGCAAAGTAGCATGACAAGTCGTTTCCCATGCTTTCCAATGACAACCATTCATATTAGTATGACTTCAATGCCTTCCGACTGCAAAGTAATCCCTGCACTACTTTTGGTCCGATTTTGATGCCACTTACACAGGCATTCCCTGAAATCGTAGCAAAATTGTGGCTGCGAAATCGCGCGACTTTGAAGTGAAAGGGGTCTAAATGGTTGAGTTCTGGGGTTTCTAGTGAACTATAGTGTTAATCCTACAACATACAAAGACATTTTAGACAGTTGTGCACTTCCAACCCTGTGGTAAAAGTTTGGACAAGGTCCTTTTCTGTTTCAGCATGACTGTGCCGCCATGTACAAAGCCAGCTCCATAAAGACACGGTCTGATGAGTTTGGTGTGGAGGAACCCGAGTTACCTGATCTCAGCCCTATTGAACACCTTTGAAATCATCACTATCTGACCATCTCTGATGGCTAAATGGGCACAAATTCCCACAGACAACACCGTGCAAAGCCTTCCCAGATGAAAAAAAGGCTGTAATGGCTGCAAAGGGAGGCCAACTCTATATTAACAACCATGGTTGGTTATGGGATCTTCAACAAGCTCAGGGTTTCACAAATGTGTGGCCATATAGGGTCACTCATGCAAACACCTGGCCCCATCATTACTATGGGTCTAGAGAACCATATAAAAGTCAGGTTTTGGTTTAACACATCTTCTAATAATACATTTGTTGGTGTCTATCTCTAGTCAGCAGCTGGTCCCTGACAGATTGCGCCTTCGTGTTAGTCGCATCTCCATGCATGACTATGAGGCTTTGCACTATGACAAGGAGAAGCTGAAGGAAGCCTGTGAGTAATGTGATCATTTAATGTGTTTCCTTTATCCAGTTCACTGTAACTCCTTTACTGTTCATAGGTCTTAGGTTCATGGTACATCTTTTCTTTGATATTGTGATTGCTTACATGGTTAGTTTCTATTTGAAGTCCTCTTACCCGTTATGCCCAGAAACGCTCTCTTCTGTTAAACATGAAGGCAGAGGAAATGAAATCAGAATTATAACGAAATCAACCTTCCAGTCTTCATTCTAGTGCAGGTTCAGGGATAAAGGCTGATATGTTTTGTTTTTTGACAAAATAAAATATGCACTAATCAGCCTTTTACATTATGACCACCCACCATAACCCATCAATGAATGGACTCCACTAGACCTCTAAAGGTTTGCTGTGGTATCTGGCACTAAGCCTTGAGTAGCAGAACCTTCACGTCAGGGGTGCCAAACCTTTTGATGGCCGAGGGCCAATTAAGCAAATGAGTAACCAGTCGCGGGCCACAATGAACGGAGTGGGCAGATGACAAGTCTGTGTCCAGTCTACATCTACTCTATGGGCCCTCTGATCCAATCAGATGGAATGGGACAGATCCACTTCTATTTTTTTTTTTTTTTAGCAGATAGGATTGGAGGTAGGCAGGTGTAAACGGACAAAAGTCTGTTTACATCTGCCGCTCCATAGAGGTGAAGGGAGGGTGCGATTGGGTCGGACTGATTGTGTAAAAGGGGCCTAAGGCTGCTTTTACACTTATTGTCTGCAGTCTACCCACACAGTGGGTGCGGCGCAATGTACCTGTGGTATTCCCGCCGGTTAGCTGCACTTTGCCATAGACGTCTATTATATCCTGCAGGTATGGTGTACTTTCTGAAAAGCCGCTTGCTTCCTCTACTGCCGGCTTTACAACACTGATGCTCTGGGATGGCAGGTCGGCAACCTGCAATATGATCTTGCCAACCAGCCATTCTAGAGCAGGCAGTCATGGGTTACATCAGAGGGCTCCGCGGGCCACTGGTTGGGCACCCCTGCTTTAAGTCCTGTAAGTTGCTAGGTGGGGCCTACATGGATATCTGTGGTCCAGTTCTGAGGCTTACATGCTCATTCCAGGCACTTTTGGCTGTGGACATGGGTAAGCATGGGCACCCTGACTAGTCTGCAGCTACCCACCCCCATATGCAACTGACTGCGATGCACTGCATGATCTGACACCTTTCTAGTGTAACCAGCACTAACTTTTTCAGCAATTTGAGCTAAACTAGATCTTCTGAATAGATCGGACTGCATGGACCAGTCTTCGCTCCTCACGTGCATTAATGAGCCTTGGCCACCTATGACACTGTCGCTAGTTCGCCTTCCTTTGACCACTTATGCTTGGTACTGGCCATTGCAGACCGGGGACATCCCACAAGAGCTGCAGTTTTGGAGATGCTCTTAGCCACTTGTCTAGCCTGTATAATTTGGCCCTTGTCAAAGTACTCCAAATTCTTAGGCCCCGTACACACGGCAGAGAACCTCGACGGGCGGAACACATCGTTCCGCCCGTCGAGGTTCTCTGCCGGCCGTCAGAATCGGCGACCCGCCCGTCGGGAAAGGCAACCAGCCATTCATCCCGACGGGCCGTCGAGCAAATAGAGAACCTGCTCTCTATTTGCTCGACGGGTTTCCCGGCGGGCGGGGCTCGCCGAGAGCGTACACACGGCCGAGGTTCTCGGCAGAATGCAGCTTCCAGCGAGGTTCTCGCTGGTTTCTGCCGAGAACCTCGGCCATGTGTTCGGGGCTTCACACTTGCCAATTTTTTGGTGCTTTCAACACATTAACTTCATGGACAACCTGTTTACTAGCTGCCTAATATATCCCTCCCACTTTTTTATGTGCCATTGTCATGAGATAATAAAATAATATTATTCACTTTACCTGTCAGTGGTCATAATGTTGTGGCTGATCAGTGTACTTGTTGCTGCAACTCCTTAATAAGTGTAACTTAAAGGCCAACCCTAGAAAACTTGAAAATTCTGCTTGTTTAGGTCTAGGGGGCATGAAAAGTAGATTTACTTTCATTTTACTCCACTCCTCCACGCTAGGCAAGTCCCAAAAGTGTCCATTCAGACATGACTCTGTGTTTGAATGGACACAGAGAGCAGCTCAGTCAATCAAATCCAATGGCCAAGTCATACACTCGGCGTCTATGGACGCCAAGTGTATGACACAGGAGCGTGCCCGCAAGGTAACCCCCTTAGGAGAGAGATTCCCAAAAGGTGTTATCTAATGCGGGGAGAAACCGCTGTGGCACCCCAGAACAGGTGGATTGGAGCCACTCTGTGCAAAACGAACTGCACAGTGGAGGTAAGTATGACATGTTTGTTATTTAAAAAAAAAAAAAACGGGAATCTTTTAATATCAATTTAACCTGTTCAGCAGTCTAGCATTGGCATCATCTTCTGGTCTTCGGGCTTCTTCATTAGCTGGCAGGGGATGATGAGATTTCTGTGCATGAGCAGGAGACTGTCATCCTGGCAATCAGAGACCGGCCTGGCACTGTATGCTGATCTACGCATGTACAGCTCAGTTTACAATGCAAGCAGGCAGGTATGGAAATTTTATTTCAGAAGTAACAGTGCATGTCTCTTCTGCACTAAAAGATAACCTGTTTGCGTTCGCAGGATTTTAGTTCTGCTTTAATTTTTTCACCCAAGATTTTTCTAATTGGGTTAAAAAACGGATAAATAAACCTATTGAACATCCCTGGCTGCACACTTGTTTCAGCGTGACGGCCTGTAATTCATGCCCTTTAAAACTTAAAGCTGATTCCAGGTTGAATGCAAAGTCTGCTCTTTAAATACCCCCCCCCATCCTTTTTAGAAGGGCAGCATACAAATTAAAAAAGAACATGGATAGGGGTAGTTAGATGTATGCTCACCTTTCCTCTGGATTAGGTGTGCGCCAAGGTGACATCATCCTTCTAGCAAGATCAGGAAAATCTAAAGTGCTCCAAATCTCGCCAAGAACACAGTCCCAGCACTTCTTGCGAGATTCAGAGCACTCACCATCCCTCTGGATTACTTTGGTAAAAAAAAAAGAGGACATCCCCTGCACATGGAAGCCTGAGCAGTGTAAGTATCTTTTTTATAATTTTATCTCCTTATATATTTTTTTTTAAACTCGTTTTAGTAAGGATGGTAGGAGGGGCACGTAAAATTCAGACCTTAAACAGAGTGGAAGGTCCACTTTAACAGACCGTTTATTTATATAGTATATACCATTATGAGCAGATAGAAATTTGAACAAAAAATGTTCTCCCCTGTCTTAAGCATTGCCTGGTACCCTTCATTTATGTCCACCCCCTGTTCTTCTCGGTCTCCCCTTTTCTCGCCTCCTCAATTTATTCCTTCTCTCCCTCCCTTTTTATCCTTTTTAATTCTATCCCCGTTTTACCCAGTTTTAATTCTTTTCTGGTGATTGCAGCTCTCCCACTGGGAGTTATTGTGGTTCCTGGAGACAGCGATCTTGAGACGTGTCGGATCCACATACAGCAGCTGCAGGAGGTAAGGACACTCCGCGCACACATATTTGTCAGCCTTGTGTTTACAGAATGCACATGCCCTATCCGTGCTCAGTTACTGAATCCATGCAATTAGAATTTTTTTCTACGTGTGTTCCCTGCTGTGCTTCTTGCCCACAGATATAAACATTCTCAAGTGTAAAAGCGTTGGGTGTTCTGACCTAGACCAGACCTGTACATGACGCGAATGTACACACACAGACACAAGAATCTAGTGTTTTTCCAATCTTTATTTATATATCTTCCACTGCAAAATTGCTGCTCCTCCAGAAGCTGCTATGTAGCGGATCTACTACTGAGCACACCGAACGGTTAAAGTATATGTAAACTCTAAAACTTTTTGTATTGTATCATGTCCTACCACATACAGTTTAAGCAAATTGTTTCTTACCAACGGATTTTGCCAAAAACACTTCCTCTTACAGAGTGACAACACTAGGCCCGAACCTCATGATTAGCAGTAGCGTTGTTCACCTGCCGCATGTGCTCCTTCAGCTGGCTTTTGGATTGCCTACCAGGCCTATCAGATAAATGGCCCAATGACCCACCAAACGAGCGCACATGGCAGACGCGCTACTACAGCTGTCTGTCTGAAACAGGAAGTGCTGTTATTGGCAGGATCTCCAGGCAAGGAACTCTGCAGTACAATCCTAAAAAATATTTGCTTGAGAACTGTATAGTGGGGTATCATGTCAAACATACCATACTAAAAAATAGATTTGAGGTTTACATAGACTTTAAAGGAAAGGTTCACCTTTTTTAACACGTTACATCTGAATATAGGGTGTAACATGTTACTGTGCTCCAGTTCCCGCAGACCCCCGATCCCCCATTGTGATAGTAGGAGGGGGATTTTCTCCCTACACCCCTTGTCACAATTTGAAAACTGTGTGGCCATATAGGGCTCTGCCCACTTTGCTGCATTATTCTTTTACAGTATCCTGTGAATGAATAGACTACAAGTACCATGATCAATTGAGGCTGACGACTTGTAATTTTCAATGAACTAGGAGGGTGCTAGTGATCACTCTCATAGTTCATTGATCTTCCTGCTCTCAAGTAACTGCATGCCTGTATCGAAGGTACAGGCACACAGCTATCATAAGAGTCTGCAGGAGCCGGGCATTGCACCCACAATCTGCTGAATGCTTTACATATTACATTTTACCTGCAAAACATATGCGTTTTAATTATTTATTATTTTCAAAAGGTTAACTTAGGCTTTAAAGGAAAGTCTTGCCCCTTTCTGTGTATTGGATTCCCTGCCCATCAGTGTATTAAAAGCATGTTGAAATAAAAAGTATAATTAATTGGGCTAATGCTACAGATAGTGATAGTTAATTCAGTATATAGATATACCGGTAATTGGCTCCAGAGTCCTACAAAACTGCTATTTGCTCTTTAACTACAGTTAACTCCTGGCTCTTCCCAGCCAATCCTCTCTCCCTTTCCCGTAGAATGCTCGTCTTTACTTTGCTTCTCTCAACCCAAAGGTTTCTTTAAGTATCGCTGGCAAAGAGCAATGATGATGTGCAAATTACTTAAATCTAAAGTGGAACTCAAAAACCACCATCTGAGGATCTCCGTTATATGCCCCCTTTGTATACTTAACTCTTTATGGCTGCATAGTTGTGCACAGTTAAACACCCCCAAAATTATAGCAATGTTATCTACCCTTCTGACAGGTGACGGTATAGGAAAATAATCTGGTAGGTGGTTGGGAATTCTCCCTTTTTGGTAGTTTGCCTTTTTTTGGGTGATTTGGTTCTAGGCTAGTGCACTCCTGATAATTATGGGGGCGTCATTCATCAGATGAATGTTTTTATATTGTGTGTTGGGGAGTACCCAATACAAACCGTCATACTCCATGCTTCATTTTTTAGTTTGTTGTTGGTATACTGCCAGCAGGTTTCAGGAGATATTGCCTCCCTCTTCTTCAGGACTTTGTCAAAGATTTGTTGCTAGATCCAGTCTACGTCCTTTGAAAAGCCTAGCATAAGGGTAAAATTTGCTGAATCATCAGCTTTTGCTGCCAACAAATGTTAGTCCTGCTGATTGTACCTTTATGCAAGGCTTTTCAGAGGAGGTAGTCTGGATCGAACACTTCTTCTAGCCCTGGAAAAGGGGGAAGGAAGAACACACAATACTTACGCTTGACCGCAGATGCAACTTCTTGTGGCCAGTAACTGCTGCTCTGGCTGAGGTGTCTCCACACTCCAGTAGAAGAACGAATAGTAAAATGAAGTTACTCAAGATCAAATGCAAATCTTTATTGGTTGTGTTCGCTTTTTACAATTGTAGTTCTGTTGTGGCTGATAAAGATTTTTCATTTTATGAATGATGCCAAATAACCAGCTTGATTCTATTTGTTCTGAAAAAGAGGAGGAGGAGACTACATCCTTAAATGCGTTGGCTGTATGCAGGGTAGAGACAGAGGGTGGGCAGAAGGGTTGGTTGCCCTGGGTGCAATGGTTTATTGCAGGAATAGGGTGCCCTGACCCTAGTCCTAAGGGACTGGGGGGGGGGGGTACAATTTGGAATCTTTGCCCTGGGCACTGGATGACCTTGTCCCATCACTGGCTGTATGCAGGTTCGCCGTCGGGGGTACAGGCAGTACACCTGTAAGGGGCCCGGAGGTCCCCAGGGCCCCCGATGGCAACTAGGGTTGTCCCGATACCACTTTTTTAGGACCGAGTACAAGTACCGATACTTTTTTCATGTACTTGCCTATACCGAATACCGATACTTTTTTTAAATGTCATGTGACCGTTTTCAAACCACAATACAGACTAAGGATATTTTCTTTAGAATTATGAAGAACTCTAACTCAAGACATTATAAAAGAATAAAAATTAGTAAAAATGAAAAAAAAGTTTTATTTTCTTGTCACGCAGTAGTAAAAAACTCAAAGAATTTTCACAGAACATGTTGATAAATACAAAAAAAGTATTCTATTTAGGTATCGGGAGCATTTGCACGAGTACAAGTACTCCCGCAAATACTCGGTATCGATCCCGATACTAGTATCGGTATCTGGACAACCCTAATGGCAACCCACCTTTTTTATTTATTTTTTATATATATATATATATATATATATATATATTTATTTGTTTTAATTAAGGGGCCCAGATGGCAACCCCCTTTTATTTCTTATTAAAAATAAAAAATAAATTATATATTTTGTTTTTCTTTTTATTAAAGGGCCGATGGCTACCCCCTTATATATATATATCTTTTTATTTTATTTTATTTTTTTATGTAAGGGGCCCAGAGGTCCCCAGGGCAACCCCCCCCCCCCCCCCCCCCCCCCCATTTGTGGCCCCTCCGCTTCTCAATTTGATATAAACACTTCAAAACTAATGACCAAGTCATATAATTATGCTAGTCTCTCCTCACCAAATGTAGTAAAACGATGATAAAGTTCTGCTTCCACGGTCACCTTTCCTCCCCTGTCTGTTGATTGGACAGTGAAGAGGAAGAAGTAGGTTCATGAGGTCACCCTTGTACTCTCACATCTCATAAGCCCATTCAGTGCTAGGCTGACAACTAAAGTAATATCCAACTTGAATGGCTCTGATTGCTGGTCCTTCCTTTCATAGTCTCATAGTGCTGCTATGTAGGGTAATTGGTGAAAGACATCAGCAGGACTGATTCAGGTAAAACTGCCTGCTGTGTATATTTATATTTATTATTATTAATGAATACATTACTGCAATAAATGGTCCTTTTTGTAAACTTTTTTTTTATTTTTATTTTTTTCAAGCAAACTGATTTCACTTTATTTGTAACTGTGAAAAATTGTGTTTTGGTTAATTTGGGTTCCTGCACTTTGCACACTCATGCAAAGCAAGTATAAATGCTTATAATAAATTGTAAAGAAAAAAGTTATTTTTAGTGGTCCCTATTGTGTCTGGACATTCGATCGTTGCTCTGTGTGCTCACATTGAATGGTAGCGGAGCCGCCATATCGAATGCCATTTTCTTGTGTCTCCTTGCAGACATGTCACTCTAAAGCACTGTGGGGACACACTGACATCATGGAAATAGTTTGTATTGCAGATTATTCCAGACTGAGCTGTTTTATATGGCAGCATCCCAAAACCGCCACTTTATTCCCCCATCAAAACCCCCCCTCGAGCGCTGAGGTCATCTGAGATGGATTTAAATTTATTTAACTTGGCGCACAATCCCGTATGCTCAATGGGGAACCGGCAGTGGTGATGCCGGAAATACAGCCCGACCAACACTTTACCCTGAAGAAATCTTCACTTTCTGTGCAATTACCGTTTTTTTTCCACTCTTTTCCTAGAAAGCAAAAAAAATATAAAAATGTTTAAACCGATCAGCTACTGACAGAGCTTAGGCAGACATTAAAATCAGCCCTATATTAAATTTAAAAAATATATTTTGTAATATAACTATATGTGTTTGTAGTATCTTCTGCTTCAGTAAAGGGTGTTTGCCTCCCAGTGTAAAAATGCCATCAGGCCACGTTGTATAGTGGGCAGTGTCCTGCTCTGTGTCCCTTAGCACAGCGAAGTTTCACCCTATGTGCTGAAATGTGTAACCTGGGCGGGGCCCAGAGGAGCTCTGTTGCTGCTCTGGGTATAGAGGTATTTCTGTGCATTATACTATTATTTAACCTTTCCTTTTCAGGTTGGACATTACTTTCGCCCTGTTGGCGGTTAGGGATAAATGCCTGCACCAGTTGGGGTTCGTGCAGGGCGGGGTAGGGAGGGTTTGGATTTACTGTTTAATAATATGACTGTACAGAACATGGAAGATTGCCCTGTTTGGTGCCGCGTTGCTTTATCTTGGTTGTTGCCGCCCGCTCCCGGCTGGGGGCGGACGTTTGGGGGGGCCGCATCCAGGGGCCCCCCGGGTCCTGAAGTTTCGTTCCGTCATCACTACCACCTATGGCCACACATGGAATGTGAGGGGGCTGAGAGACCCCATCAAACGGGCAGCCGTGTTTGGGCAGCCTAAAAAATACCGAGCAGACGTGGTAGCCCTGGTGGAAACACACGCCGAGGGTCCAGTACTGAGGTCCCTCAAAAGACCTTGGATAGGCTGGGCTTACCACGCCGTGCACACTACCCACTCCCGTGGAGTGTCCCTACTCATAGCAAAAAATACACACTTCGAACTTCAGGACTCGGTGATAGACCCATTGGGCAGGTATGTGTTCCTTAGGGCAAAACTGTATGGTGAAATGTTACTTATACTGGCCTTTTACATACCCCCACCGTTCCAGTTTGAGGTGCTAAATGAGGGACTTGCTTTCATGTCACTACACCCTGCTGTTCCGGCCATCTGGCTGGGTGACTTCAATAATGTCTTAGATTCATCACTTGACAGGATGACCAGTCTCCCACAGTCTCAGCCACCCGCCCACCCAACGAGATTTGCGCGCCTGCACAGTGATTTTAACCTGACAGATACATGGAGGCATAGACACCCCGCGGAACGGGCATACTCTTGCTTTTCTGCATCTCCGCGGAACGGGCATACTCTTGCTTTTCTGCATCTCACCACTCTATGTCACGCATAGACCCTATACTGGTCTCTAAGACCCTTCTTCCCAGACTCATGACCGTAGGCTTTTCCCCGAGGTCCCTCTCCGACCATTGCCCCTATTGGGCTGAGCTCTCTCTGCCACACGCGCGTCCTCCGTCGAATTGGCGCCTGAATCCTTTTTGGTTAACTTTGTTGCCAGAGGATGATGATCTTGGGGCTGACTGGGAACAATTCTTTGCGAACAACGAGGACTCTGTGCCACCGCAGGTGGTGTGGGAGGCGTTCAAGCTCCACGCACGAATGACCCTTTCAGCCCGTATTAACAGACTGAAACGGACTTCCACTGTGGCTCTTGATGCGGCGACGGAGGCCTCGCTGACCGCGGAGAGGGAATTCCTTGATGATCCCACCCCTGACAGGGCGGGCAATCTTAAGATGTGCTCGAGGACCCTGAACCACTACTTTACGAAAAGTCCAAACAGAAGCTCTTTTTCCTCAGACAGAGGTCGTTCGAGCACGGTGAGAGGGCGGGGAAATTGCTCGCTTACATGGTCCATAGCGAGGAGAGACCCCCTGTGGTGATATCTCTCCGCTCCCCAGATGGCGTCCTCGTGTCTGAGCCTACTCAGGTCACGATGATGTTTCCGGGATTTCTTTGCTGCCCTATACACCACCACTGTCTCAGATGACCCTCCCTTATGGAAACATTTCTAGCTGGGCTTCAAATCCCCAGACTCTCGACTGACCAGGTGAAGGAATTGGAGGAACCTCTGTCACAGGAGGAGATATCGGCGGCGTTGGCCACTTTCCCACATCTAAGGCCCCAGGATCTGATGGTCTCCCTGTGGAAATTCTATTCCACATACTCGGACCTGTTGGTTCCCAGACTGCTAACCTTATACAACTCTATATTTAAACACTCTGATCTACCACCCACGATGAGAGAGGCTACTATAGTGCTCATACCCAAACCCGGGAAGGACACGCACCTACCAGAATCTTATCGTCCCCATTTCCTTGCTTCAGGTGGATATCAAAATTCTTGCCAAAGTACTTGCTATCCGGTTGAACAAGGTTATTCTTTCATTAATACATGGTGACCAGGCAGGCTTCATGCCGGGTAGGAACACTTCCTTCAATCTTCGCAGACTGGGGCCCAGGTTCATAAAATGGGTTCAACTCCTGTACCAGAATCCAGTAGCCAGAGTCTTGGCAAATGGATGGCCCTCGAAGCAATTCTCTTTATCTAGGGGCACTAGACAGGGGTGTCCGCTGTCGCCGCTACTGTTTGCGCTTGCGGCGGAGCCCCTGGCCATAGCGATTCGGGCACATTCTGGGATTGTAGGATTAGGCAGAGAGGGGGTGGTGGAAAAGATTAGTACATATGCGGACGACACCCTTCTGTATCTCGACGACTCTGGCACCTCCTTGCCTCAGG
>JAJQKJ010002952.1:0-86954 GCA_029574335.1 Rana kukunoris
GCCTCAGAGAATGGTCTATGAATGGTCCAGAAGATTCATCAGGAAGATGGGAGGGAAGCCTCCAAGAATCCTAGGGATCCATGGTCCTCCCATGTATGTCTGGCCTCCAAGCCTGGGATGTCTGTCCAGGGCCTCCATGTCTGTCGCATGAAACTCCTCCAGAGGGTCCAGAGTCCAGGAGTCACTGCAACGATTGGAGAGAATTCGTATTCCTCAGGTTTTGGGAAATTCTTGGTTGGATATGGTAGAATGGAGAACGTGGTAAAATGTAAGAAACAAGTTCTCAGGAATTACCCAGAAATTATATCCAAATCATCCATAAAAATGGAGATCTGCAGTGTTAGGCTGGAGGAGGGCTCGTGCGGTCCGCCTCACCTGTGACCTCTCCGCTTGCACTTGCAGCCGCATTAGTAGAGGAGAGGCTGTGTGCGGTCTGAGCCTCACCTGTGACCTCCGCTGTCACTTGCAGCCTTCATTAGTAGAGGAGAGGCTGTGTGCGGTCTGAGCCTCACCTGTGACCTCCGGCTGTCACTGCAGCCTTCATTAGTAGAGGAAGGCTGTGTGCGGTCTGAGCCTCACCTGTGACCTCCGGCTGTCACTTGCAGCCTTCATTAGTAGAGGAGAGGCTGTGTGCGGTCTGAGCCTCACCTGTGACCTCCGGCTGTCACTTGCAGCCTTCATTAGTAGAGGAGAGGCTGTGTGCGGTCTGAGCCTCACCTGTGACCTCCGGCTGTCACTTGCAGCCTTCATTAGTAGAGGAGAGGCTGTGTGCGGTCTGAGCCTCACCTGTGACCTCCGGCTGTCACTTGCAGCCTTCATTAGTAGAGGAGAGGCTGTGTGCGGTCTGAGCCTCACCTGTGACCTCCGGCTGTCACTTGCAGCCTTCATTAGTAGAGGAGAGGCTGTGTGCGGTCTGAGCCTCACCTGTGACCTTCCGCTGTCACTTGCAGCCTTCATTAGTAGAGG
The DNA here is from genome assembly GCA_029574335.1 of Rana kukunoris. Classification (NCBI taxonomy): domain Eukaryota; kingdom Metazoa; phylum Chordata; class Amphibia; order Anura; family Ranidae; genus Rana; species Rana kukunoris. The sequence continues at coordinate 967 of JAJQKJ010002952.1, forward strand.
AGAGGCTGTGTGCGGTCTGAGCCTCACCTGTGACCTCCGGCTGTCACTTGCAGCCTTCATTAGTAGAGGAGAGGCTGTGTGCGGTCTGAGCCTCACCTGTGACCTCCGGCTGTCACTTGCAGCCTTCATTAGTAAGGAGAGGCTGTGTGCGGTCTGAGCTCACCTGCGACCTCCGGCTGTCACTTGCAGCCTTCATTAGTAGAGGAGAGGCTGTGTGCGGTCTGAGCCTCACCTGTGACCTCCGGCTGTCACTTGCAGCCTTCATTAGTAGAGGAGAGGCTGTGTGCGGTCTGAGCCTCACCTGTGACCTCCGGCTGTCACTTGCAGCCTTCATTAGTAGAGAGAGGCTGTGTGCGGTCTGAGCCTCACCTGCGACCTCCGGCTGTCACTTGCAGCCTTCATTAGTAGAGGAGAGGCTGTGTGCGGTCTGAGCCTCACCTGCGACCTCCGGCTGTCACTTGCAGCCTTCATTAGTAGAGGAGAGGCTGTGTGCGGTCTGAGCCTCACCTGGACCTGCGACCTCCGGCTGTCACTTGCAGCCTTCATTAGTAGAGGAGAGGCTGTGTGCGGTCTGAGCCTCACCTGCGACCTCCGGCTGTCACTTGCAGCCTTCATTAGTAGAGGAGAGGCTGTGTGCGGTCTGAGCCTCACCTGCGACCTCCGGCTGTCACTTGCAGCCTTCATTAGTAGAGGAGAGGCTGTGTGCGGTCTGAGCCTCACCTGTGACCTCCGGCTGTCACTTGCAGCCTTCATTAGTAGAGGAGAGGCTGTGTGCGGTCTGAGCCTCACCTGTGACCTCCGGCTGTCACTTGCAGCCTTCATTAGTAGAGGAGAGGCTGTGTGCGGTCTGAGCCTCACCTGTGACCTCCGGCTGTCACTTGCAGCCTTCATTAGTAGAGGAGAGGCTGTGTGCGGTCTGAGCCTCACCTGTGACCTCCGGCTGTCACTTGCAGCCTTCATTAGTAGAGGAGAGGCTGTGTGCGGTCTGAGCCTCACCTGTGACCTCCGGCTGTCACTTGCAGCCTTCATTAGTAGAGGAGAGGCTGTGTGCGGTCTGAGCCTCACCTGTGACCTCCGGCTGTCACTTGCAGCCTTCATTAGTAGAGGAGAGGCTGTGTGCGGTCTGAGCCTCACCTGTGACCTCCGGCTGTCACTTGCAGCCTTCATTAGTAGAGGAGAGGCTGTGTGCGGTCTGAGCCTCACCTGCGACCTCCGGCTGTCACTTGCAGCCTTCATTAGTAGAGGAGAGGCTGTGTGCGGTCTGAGCCTCACCTGCGACCTCCGGCTGTCACTTGCAGCCTTCATTAGTAGAGGAGAGGCTGTGTGCGGTCTGAGCCTCACCTGTGACCTCCGGCTGTCACTTGCAGCCTTCATTAGTAGAGGAGAGGCTGTGTGCGGTCTGAGCCTCACCTGTGACCTCCGGCTGTCACTTGCAGCCTTCATTAGTAGAGGAGAGGCTGTGTGCGGTCTGAGCCTCACCTGTGACCTCGGCTGTCACTTGCAGCCTTCATTAGTAGAGGAGAGGCTGTGTGCGGTCTGAGCCTCACCTGCGACCTCCGGCTGTCACTTGCAGCCTTCATTAGTAGAGGAGAGGCTGTGTGCGGTCTGAGCCTCACCTGCGACCTCCGGCTGTCACTTGCAGCCTTCATTAGTAGAGGAGAGCTGTGTGTGCGGTCTGAGCCTCACCTGCGACCTCCGGCTGTCACTTGCAGCCTTCATTAGTAGAGGAGAGGCTGTGTGCGGTCTGAGCCTCACCTGCGACCTCCGGCTGTCACTTGCAGCCTTCATTAGTAGAGGAGAGGCTGTGTGCGGTCTGAGCCTCACCTGCGACCTCCGGCTGTCACTTGCAGCCTTCATTAGTAGAGGAGAGGCTGTGTGCGGTCTGAGCCTCACCTGTGACCTCCGGCTGTCACTTGCAGCCTTCATTAGTAGAGGAGAGGCTGTGTGCGGTCTGAGCCTCACCTGTGACCTCCGGCTGTCACTTGCAGCCTTCATTAGTAGAGGAGAGGCTGTGTGCGGTCTGAGCCTCACCTGTGACCTCCGGCTGTCACTTGCAGCCTTCATTAGTAGAGGAGAGGCTGTGTGCGGTCTGAGCCTCACCTGTGACCTCCGGCTGTCACTTGCAGCCTTCATTAGTAGAGGAGAGGCTGTGTGCGGTCTGAGCCTCACCTGTGACCTCCGGCTGTCACTTGCAGCCTTCATTAGTAGAGGAGAGGCTGTGTGCGGTCTGAGCCTCACCTGCGACCTCCGGCTGTCACTTGCAGCCTTCATTAGTAGAGGAGAGGCTGTGTGCGGTCTGAGCCTCACCTGCGACCTCCGGCTGTCACTTGCAGCCTTCATTAGTAGAGGAGAGGCTGTGTGCGGTCTGAGCCTCACCTGTGACCTCCGGCTGTCACTTGCAGCCTTCATTAGTAGAGGAGAGGCTGTGTGCGGTCTGAGCCTCACCTGTGACCTCCGGCTGTCACTTGCAGCCTTCATTAGTAGAGGAGAGGCTGTGTGCGGTCTGAGCCTCACCTGCGACCTCCGGCTGTCACTTGCAGCCTTCATTAGTAGAGGAGAGGCTGTGTGCGGTCTGAGCCTCACCTGCGACCTCCGGCTGTCACTTGCAGCCTTCATTAGTAGAGGAGAGGCTGTGTGCGGTCTGAGCCTCACCTGCGACCTCCGCTGTCACTTGCAGCCTTCATTAGTAGAGGAGAGGCTGTGTGCGGTCTGAGCCTCACCTGCGACCTCCGGCTGTCACTTGCAGCCTTCATTAGTAGAGGAGAGGCTGTGTGCGGTCTGAGCCTCACCTGCGACCTCCGGCTGTCACTTGCAGCCTTCATTAGTAGAGGAGAGGCTGTGTGCGGTCTGAGCCTCACCTGCGACCTCCGGCTGTCACTTGCAGCCTTCATTAGTAGAGGAGAGGCTGTGTGCGGTCTGAGCCTCACCTGTGACCTCCGGCTGTCACTTGCAGCCTTCATTAGTAGAGGAGAGGCTGTGTGCGGTCTGAGCCTCACCTGTGACCTCCGGCTGTCACTTGCAGCCTTCATTAGTAGAGGAGAGGCTGTGTGCGGTCTGAGCCTCACCTGTGACCTCCGGCTGTCACTTGCAGCCTTCATTAGTAGAGGAGAGGCTGTGTGCGGTCTGAGCCTCACCTGTGACCTCCGGCTGTCACTTGCAGCCTTCATTAGTAGAGGAGAGGCTGTGTGCGGTCTGAGCCTCACCTGTGACCTCCGGCTGTCACTTGCAGCCTTCATTAGTAGAGGAGAGGCTGTGTGCGGTCTGAGCCTCACCTGCGACCTCCGGCTGTCACTTGCAGCCTTCATTAGTAGAGGAGAGGCTGTGTGCGGTCTGAGCCTCACCTGCGACCTCCGGCTGTCACTTGCAGCCTTCATTAGTAGAGGAGAGGCTGTGTGCGGTCTGAGCCTCACCTGTGACCTCCGGCTGTCACTTGCAGCCTTCATTAGTAGAGGAGAGGCTGTGTGCGGTCTGAGCCTCACCTGTGACCCTCCGGCTGTCACTTGCAGCCTTCATTAGTAGAGGAGAGGCTGTGTGCGGTCTGAGCCTCACCTGTGACCTCCGGCTGTCACTTGCAGCCTTCATTAGTAGAGGAGAGGCTGTGTGCGGTCTGAGCCTCACCTGCGACCTCCGGCTGTCACTTGCAGCCTTCATTAGTAGAGGAGAGGCTGTGTGCGGTCTGAGCCTCACCTGCGACCTCCGGCTGTCACTTGCAGCCTTCATTAGTAGAGGAGAGGCTGTGTGCGGTCTGAGCCTCACCTGCGACCTCCGGCTGTCACTTGCAGCCTTCATTAGTAGAGAGAGAGGCTGTGTGCGGTCTGAGCCTCACCTGTGACCTCCGGCTGTCACTTGCAGCCTTCATTAGTAGAGGAGAGGCTGTGTGCGGTCTGAGCCTCACCTGTGACCTCCGGCTGTCACTTGCAGCCTTCATTAGTAGAGGAGAGGCTGTGTGCGGTCTGAGCCTCACCTGTGACCTCCGGCTGTCACTTGCAGCCTTCATTAGTAGAGGAGAGGCTGTGTGCGGTCTGAGCCTCACCTGTGACCTCCGGCTGTCACTTGCAGCCTTCATTAGTAGAGGAGAGGCTGTGTGCGGTCTGAGCCTCACCTGCGACCTCCGGCTGTCACTTGCAGCCTTCATTAGTAGAGGAGAGGCTGTGTGCGGTCTGAGCCTCACCTGTGACCTCCGGCTGTCACTTGCAGCCTTCATTAGTAGAGGAGAGGCTGTGTGCGGTCTGAGCCTCACCTGTGACCTCCGGCTGTCACTTGCAGCCTTCATTAGTAGAGGAGAGGCTGTGTGCGGTCTGAGCCTCACCTGTGACCTCCGGCTGTCACTTGCAGCCTTCATTAGTAGAGGAGAGGCTGTGTGCGGTCTGAGCCTCACCTGTGACCTCCGGCTGTCACTTGCAGCCTTCATTAGTAGAGGAGAGGCTGTGTGCGGTCTGAGCCTCACCTGTGACCTCCGGCTGTCACTTGCAGCCTTCATTAGTAGAGGAGAGGCTGTGTGCGGTCTGAGCCTCACCTGTGACCTCCGGCTGTCACTTGCAGCCTTCATTAGTAGAGGAGAGGCTGTGTGCGGTCTGAGCCTCACCTGCGACCTCCGGCTGTCACTTGCAGCCTTCATTAGTAGAGGAGAGGCTGTGTGCGGTCTGAGCCTCACCTGCGACCTCCGGCTGTCACTTGCAGCCTTCATTAGTAGAGGAGAGGCTGTGTGCGGTCTGAGCCTCACCTGTGACCTCCGGCTGTCACTTGCAGCCTTCATTAGTAGAGGAGAGGCTGTGTGCGGTCTGAGCCTCACCTGTGACCTCCGGCTGTCACTTGCAGCCTTCATTAGTAGAGGAGAGGCTGTGTGCGGTCTGAGCCTCACCTGCGACCTCCGGCTGTCACTTGCAGCCTTCATTAGTAGAGGAGAGGCTGTGTGCGGTCTGAGCCTCACCTGCGACCTCCGGCTGTCACTTGCAGCCTTCATTAGTAGAGGAGAGGCTGTGTGCGGTCTGAGCCTCACCTGCGACCTCCGGCTGTCACTTGCAGCCTTCATTAGTAGAGGAGAGGCTGTGTGCGGTCTGAGCCTCACCTGCGACCTCCGGCTGTCACTTGCAGCCTTCATTAGTAGAGGAGAGGCTGTGTGCGGTCTGAGCCTCACCTGTGACCTCCGGCTGTCACTTGCAGCCTTCATTAGTAGAGGAGAGGCTGTGTGCGGTCTGAGCCTCACCTGCGACCTCCGGCTGTCACTTGCAGCCTTCATTAGTAGAGGAGAGGCTGTGTGCGGTCTGAGCCTCACCTGCGACCTCCGGCTGTCACTTGCAGCCTTCATTAGTAGAGGAGAGGCTGTGTGCGGTCTGAGCCTCACCTGTGACCTCCGGCTGTCACTTGCAGCCTTCATTAGTAGAGGAGAGGCTGTGTGCGGTCTGAGCCTCACCTGTGACCTCCGGCTGTCACTTGCAGCCTTCATTAGTAGAGGAGAGGCTGTGTGCGGTCTGAGCCTCACCTGTGACCTCCGGCTGTCACTTGCAGCCTTCATTAGTAGAGGAGAGGCTGTGTGCGGTCTGAGCCTCACCTGCGACCTCCGGCTGTCACTTGCAGCCTTCATTAGTAGAGGAGAGGCTGTGTGCGGTCTGAGCCTCACCTGCGACCTCCGGCTGTCACTTGCAGCCTTCATTAGTAGAGGAGAGGCTGTGTGCGGTCTGAGCCTCACCTGCGACCTCCGGCTGTCACTTGCAGCCTTCATTAGTAGAGGAGAGGCTGTGTGCGGTCTGAGCCTCACCTGTGACCTCCGGCTGTCACTTGCAGCCTTCATTAGTAGAGGAGAGGCTGTGTGCGGTCTGAGCCTCACCTGTGACCTCCGGCTGTCACTTGCAGCCTTCATTAGTAGAGGAGAGGCTGTGTGCGGTCTGAGCCTCACCTGTGACCTCCGGCTGTCACTTGCAGCCTTCATTAGTAGAGGAGAGGCTGTGTGCGGTCTGAGCCTCACCTGTGACCTCCGGCTGTCACTTGCAGCCTTCATTAGTAGAGGAGAGGCTGTGTGCGGTCTGAGCCTCACCTGTGACCTCCGGCTGTCACTTGCAGCCTTCATTAGTAGAGGAGAGGCTGTGTGCGGTCTGAGCCTCACCTGTGACCTCCGGCTGTCACTTGCAGCCTTCATTAGTAGAGGAGAGGCTGTGTGCGGTCTGAGCCTCACCTGTGACCTCCGGCTGTCACTTGCAGCCTTCATTAGTAGAGGAGAGGCTGTGTGCGGTCTGAGCCTCACCTGTGACCTCCGGCTGTCACTTGCAGCCTTCATTAGTAGAGGAGAGGCTGTGTGCGGTCTGAGCCTCACCTGTGACCTCCGGCTGTCACTTGCAGCCTTCATTAGTAGAGGAGAGGCTGTGTGCGGTCTGAGCCTCACCTGTGACCTCCGGCTGTCACTTGCAGCCTTCATTAGTAGAGGAGAGGCTGTGTGCGGTCTGAGCCTCACCTGTGACCTCCGGCTGTCACTTGCAGCCTTCATTAGTAGAGGAGAGGCTGTGTGCGGTCTGAGCCTCACCTGTGACCTCCGGCTGTCACTTGCAGCCTTCATTAGTAGAGGAGAGGCTGTGTGCGGTCTGAGCCTCACCTGCGACCTCCGGCTGTCACTTGCAGCCTTCATTAGTAGAGGAGAGGCTGTGTGCGGTCTGAGCCTCACCTGCGACCTCCGGCTGTCACTTGCAGCCTTCATTAGTAGAGGAGAGGCTGTGTGCGGTCTGAGCCTCACCTGTGACCTCCGGCTGTCACTTGCAGCCTTCATTAGTAGAGGAGAGGCTGTGTGCGGTCTGAGCCTCACCTGTGACCTCCGGCTGTCACTTGCAGCCTTCATTAGTAGAGGAGAGGCTGTGTGCGGTCTGAGCCTCACCTGCGACCTCCGGCTGTCACTTGCAGCCTTCATTAGTAGAGGAGAGGCTGTGTGCGGTCTGAGCCTCACCTGCGACCTCCGGCTGTCACTTGCAGCCTTCATTAGTAGAGGAGAGGCTGTGTGCGGTCTGAGCCTCACCTGCGACCTCCGGCTGTCACTTGCAGCCTTCATTAGTAGAGGAGAGGCTGTGTGCGGTCTGAGCCTCACCTGTGACCTCCGGCTGTCACTTGCAGCCTTCATTAGTAGAGGAGAGGCTGTGTGCGGTCTGAGCCTCACCTGTGACCTCCGGCTGTCACTTGCAGCCTTCATTAGTAGAGGAGAGGCTGTGTGCGGTCTGAGCCTCACCTGTGACCTCCGGCTGTCACTTGCAGCCTTCATTAGTAGAGGAGAGGCTGTGTGCGGTCTGAGCCTCACCTGTGACCTCCGGCTGTCACTTGCAGCCTTCATTAGTAGAGGAGAGGCTGTGTGCGGTCTGAGCCTCACCTGTGACCTCCGGCTGTCACTTGCAGCCTTCATTAGTAGAGGAGAGGCTGTGTGCGGTCTGAGCCTCACCTGTGACCTCCGGCTGTCACTTGCAGCCTTCATTAGTAGAGGAGAGGCTGTGTGCGGTCTGAGCCTCACCTGCGACCTCCGGCTGTCACTTGCAGCCTTCATTAGTAGAGGAGAGGCTGTGTGCGGTCTGAGCCTCACCTGCGACCTCCGGCTGTCACTTGCAGCCTTCATTAGTAGAGGAGAGGCTGTGTGCGGTCTGAGCCTCACCTGTGACCTCCGGCTGTCACTTGCAGCCTTCATTAGTAGAGGAGAGGCTGTGTGCGGTCTGAGCCTCACCTGCGACCTCCGGCTGTCACTTGCAGCCTTCATTAGTAGAGGAGAGGCTGTGTGCGGTCTGAGCCTCACCTGCGACCTCCGGCTGTCACTTGCAGCCTTCATTAGTAGAGGAGAGGCTGTGTGCGGTCTGAGCCTCACCTGTGACCTCCGGCTGTCACTTGCAGCCTTCATTAGTAGAGGAGAGGCTGTGTGCGGTCTGAGCCTCACCTGTGACCTCCGGCGGCTGTCACTTGCAGCCTTCATTAGTAGAGGAGAGGCTGTGTGCGGTCTGAGCCTCACCTGCGACCTCCGGCTGTCACTTGCAGCCTTCATTAGTAGAGGAGAGGCTGTGTGCGGTCTGAGCCTCACCTGCGACCTCCGGCTGTCACTTGCAGCCTTCATTAGTAGAGGAGAGGCTGTGTGCGGTCTGAGCCTCACCTGCGACCTCCGGCTGTCACTTGCAGCCTTCATTAGTAGAGGAGAGGCTGTGTGCGGTCTGAGCCTCACCTGTGACCTCCGGCTGTCACTTGCAGCCTTCATTAGTAGAGGAGAGGCTGTGTGCGGTCTGAGCCTCACCTGCGACCTCCGGCTGTCACTTGCAGCCTTCATTAGTAGAGGAGAGGCTGTGTGCGGTCTGAGCCTCACCTGCGACCTCCGGCTGTCACTTGCAGCCTTCATTAGTAGAGGAGAGGCTGTGTGCGGTCTGAGCCTCACCTGCGACCTCCGGCTGTCACTTGCAGCCTTCATTAGTAGAGGAGAGGCTGTGTGCGGTCTGAGCCTCACCTGCGACCTCCGGCTGTCACTTGCAGCCTTCATTAGTAGAGGAGAGGCTGTGTGCGGTCTGAGCCTCACCTGCGACCTCCGGCTGTCACTTGCAGCCTTCATTAGTAGAGGAGAGGCTGTGTGCGGTCTGAGCCTCACCTGCGACCTCCGGCTGTCACTTGCAGCCTTCATTAGTAGAGGAGAGGCTGTGTGCGGTCTGAGCCTCACCTGCGACCTCCGGCTGTCACTTGCAGCCTTCATTAGTAGAGGAGAGGCTGTGTGCGGTCTGAGCCTCACCTGTGACCTCCGGCTGTCACTTGCAGCCTTCATTAGTAGAGGAGAGGCTGTGTGCGGTCTGAGCCTCACCTGTGACCTCCGGCTGTCACTTGCAGCCTTCATTAGTAGAGGAGAGGCTGTGTGCGGTCTGAGCCTCACCTGTGACCTCCGGCTGTCACTTGCAGCCTTCATTAGTAGAGGAGAGGCTGTGTGCGGTCTGAGCCTCACCTGCGACCTCCGGCTGTCACTTGCAGCCTTCATTAGTAGAGGAGAGGCTGTGTGCGGTCTGAGCCTCACCTGCGACCTCCGGCTGTCACTTGCAGCCTTCATTAGTAGAGGAGAGGCTGTGTGCGGTCTGAGCCTCACCTGTGACCTCCGGCTGTCACTTGCAGCCTTCATTAGTAGAGGAGAGGCTGTGTGCGGTCTGAGCCTCACCTGTGACCTCCGGCTGTCACTTGCAGCCTTCATTAGTAGAGGAGAGGCTGTGTGCGGTCTGAGCCTCACCTGTGACCTCCGGCTGTCACTTGCAGCCTTCATTAGTAGAGGAGAGGCTGTGTGCGGTCTGAGCCTCACCTGCGACCTCCGGCTGTCACTTGCAGCCTTCATTAGTAGAGGAGAGGCTGTGTGCGGTCTGAGCCTCACCTGCGACCTCCGGCTGTCACTTGCAGCCTTCATTAGTAGAGGAGAGGCTGTGTGCGGTGTGAGCCTCACCTGTGACCTCCGGCTGTCACTTGCAGCCTTCATTAGTAGAGGAGAGGCTGTGTGCGGTCTGAGCCTCACCTGTGACCTCCGGCTGTCACTTGCAGCCTTCATTAGTAGAGGAGAGGCTGTGTGCGGTCTGAGCCTCACCTGTGACCTCCGGCTGTCACTTGCAGCCTTCATTAGTAGAGGAGAGGCTGTGTGCGGTCTGAGCCTCACCTGCGACCTCCGCTGTCACTTGCAGCCTTCATTAGTAGAGGAGAGGCTGTGTGCGGTCTGAGCCTCACCTGCGACCTCCGGCTGTCACTTGCAGCCTTCATTAGTAGAGGAGAGGCTGTGTGCGGTCTGAGCCTCACCTGCGACCTCCGGCTGTCACTTGCAGCCTTCATTAGTAGAGGAGAGGCTGTGTGCGGTCTGAGCCTCACCTGTGACCTCCGGCTGTCACTTGCAGCCTTCATTAGTAGAGGAGAGGCTGTGTGCGGTCTGAGCCTCACCTGCGACCTCCGGCTGTCACTTGCAGCCTTCATTAGTAGAGGAGAGGCTGTGTGCGGTCTGAGCCTCACCTGCGACCTCCGGCTGTCACTTGCAGCCTTCATTAGTAGAGGAGAGGCTGTGTGCGGTCTGAGCCTCACCTGCGACCTCCGGCTGTCACTTGCAGCCTTCATTAGTAGAGGAGAGGCTGTGTGCGGTCTGAGCCTCACCTGTGACCTCCGGCTGTCACTTGCAGCCTTCATTAGTAGAGGAGGGCTGTGTGCGGTCTGAGCCTCACCTGCGACCTCCGGCTGTCACTTGCAGCCTTCATTAGTAGAGGAGAGGCTGTGTGCGGTCTGAGCCTCACCTGCGACCTCCGGCTGTCACTTGCAGCCTTCATTAGTAGAGGAGAGGCTGTGTGCGGTCTGAGCCTCACCTGCGACCTCCGGCTGTCACTTGCAGCCTTCATTAGTAGAGGAGAGGCTGTGTGCGGTCTGAGCCTCACCTGTGACCTCGGCTGTCACTTGCAGCCTTCATTAGTAGAGGAGAGGCTGTGTGCGGTCTGAGCCTCACCTGCGACCTCCGCGGCTGTCACTTGCAGCCTTCATTAGTAGAGGAGAGGCTGTGTGCGGTCTGAGCCTCACCTGCGACCTCCGGCTGTCACTTGCAGCCTTCATTAGTAGAGGAGAGGCTGTGTGCGGTCTGAGCCTCACCTGCGACCTCCGGCTGTCACTTGCAGCCTTCATTAGTAGAGGAGAGGCTGTGTGCGGTCTGAGCCTCACCTGCGACCTCCGGCTGTCACTTGCAGCCTTCATTAGTAGAGGAGAGGCTGTGTGCGGTCTGAGCCTCACCTGTGACCTCCGGCTGTCACTTGCAGCCTTCATTAGTAGAGGAGAGGCTGTGTGCGGTCTGAGCCTCACCTGTGACCTCCGGCTGTCACTTGCAGCCTTCATTAGTAGAGGAGAGGCTGTGTGCGGTCTGAGCCTCACCTGTGACCTCCGGCTGTCACTTGCAGCCTTCATTAGTAGAGGAGAGGCTGTGTGCGGTCTGAGCCTCACCTGTGACCTCCGGCTGTCACTTGCAGCCTTCATTAGTAGAGGAGAGGCTGTGTGCGGTCTGAGCCTCACCTGCGACCTCCGGCTGTCACTTGCAGCCTTCATTAGTAGAGGAGAGGCTGTGTGCGGTCTGAGCCTCACCTGCGACCTCCGGCTGTCACTTGCAGCCTTCATTAGTAGAGGAGAGGCTGTGTGCGGTCTGAGCCTCACCTGTGACCTCCGGCTGTCACTTGCAGCCTTCATTAGTAGAGGAGAGGCTGTGTGCGGTCTGAGCCTCACCTGTGACCTCCGGCTGTCACTTGCAGCCTTCATTAGTAGAGGAGAGGCTGTGTGCGGTCTGAGCCTCACCTGTGACCTCCGGCTGTCACTTGCAGCCTTCATTAGTAGAGGAGAGGCTGTGTGCGGTCTGAGCCTCACCTGTGACCTCCGGCTGTCACTTGCAGCCTTCATTAGTAGAGGAGAGGCTGTGTGCGGTCTGAGCCTCACCTGTGACCTCCGGCTGTCACTTGCAGCCTTCATTAGTAGAGGAGAGGCTGTGTGCGGTCTGAGCCTCACCTGTGACCTCCGGCTGTCACTTGCAGCCTTCATTAGTAGAGGAGAGGCTGTGTGCGGTCTGAGCCTCACCTGCGACCTCCGGCTGTCACTTGCAGCCTTCATTAGTAGAGGAGAGGCTGTGTGCGGTCTGAGCCTCACCTGTGACCTCCGGCTGTCACTTGCAGCCTTCATTAGTAGAGGAGAGGCTGTGTGCGGTCTGAGCCTCACCTGTGACCTCCGGCTGTCACTTGCAGCCTTCATTAGTAGAGGAGAGGCTGTGTGCGGTCTGAGCCTCACCTGCGACCTCCTCCGGCTGTCACTTGCAGCCTTCATTAGTAGAGGAGAGGCTGTGTGCGGTCTGAGCCTCACCTGCGACCTCCGGCTGTCACTTGCAGCCTTCATTAGTAGAGGAGAGGCTGTGTGCGGTCTGAGCCTCACCTGTGACCTCCGGCTGTCACTTGCAGCCTTCATTAGTAGAGGAGAGGCTGTGTGCGGTCTGAGCCTCACCTGTGACCTCCGGCTGTCACTTGCAGCCTTCATTAGTAGAGGAGAGGCTGTGTGCGGTCTGAGCCTCACCTGCGACCTCCGGCTGTCACTTGCAGCCTTCATTAGTAGAGGAGAGGCTGTGTGCGGTCTGAGCCTCACCTGTGACCTCCGGCTGTCACTTGCAGCCTTCATTAGTAGAGGAGAGGCTGTGTGCGGTCTGAGCCTCACCTGCGACCTCCGGCTGTCACTTGCAGCCTTCATTAGTAGAGGAGAGGCTGTGTGCGGTCTGAGCCTCACCTGTGACCTCCGGCTGTCACTTGCAGCCTTCATTAGTAGAGGAGAGGCTGTGTGCGGTCTGAGCCTCACCTGTGACCTCCGGCTGTCACTTGCAGCCTTCATTAGTAGAGGAGAGGCTGTGTGCGGTCTGAGCCTCACCTGCGACCTCCGGCTGTCACTTGCAGCCTTCATTAGTAGAGGAGAGGCTGTGTGCGGTCTGAGCCTCACCTGTGACCTCCGGCTGTCACTTGCAGCCTTCATTAGTAGAGGAGAGGCTGTGTGCGGTCTGAGCCTCACCTGTGACCTCCGGCTGTCACTTGCAGCCTTCATTAGTAGAGGAGAGGCTGTGTGCGGTCTGAGCCTCACCTGTGACCTCCGGCTGTCACTTGCAGCCTTCATTAGTAGAGGAGAGGCTGTGTGCGGTCTGAGCCTCACCTGTGACCTCCGGCTGTCACTTGCAGCCTTCATTAGTAGAGGAGAGGCTGTGTGCGGTCTGAGCCTCACCTGTGACCTCCGGCTGTCACTTGCAGCCTTCATTAGTAGAGGAGAGGCTGTGTGCGGTCTGAGCCTCACCTGTGACCTCCGGCTGTCACTTGCAGCCTTCATTAGTAGAGGAGAGGCTGTGTGCGGTCTGAGCCTCACCTGCGACCTCCGGCTGTCACTTGCAGCCTTCATTAGTAGAGGAGAGGCTGTGTGCGGTCTGAGCCTCACCTGCGACCTCCGGCTGTCACTTGCAGCCTTCATTAGTAGAGGAGAGGCTGTGTGCGGTCTGAGCCTCACCTGCGACCTCCGGCTGTCACTTGCAGCCTTCATTAGTAGAGAGAGAGGCTGTGTGCGGTCTGAGCCTCACCTGTGACCTCCGGCTGTCACTTGCAGCCTTCATTAGTAGAGGAGAGGCTGTGTGCGGTCTGAGCCTCACCTGTGACCTCCGGCTGTCACTTGCAGCCTTCATTAGTAGAGGAGAGGCTGTGTGCGGTCTGAGCCTCACCTGTGACCTCCGGCTGTCACTTGCAGCCTTCATTAGTAGAGGAGAGGCTGTGTGCGGTCTGAGCCTCACCTGTGACCTCCGCGGCTGTCACTTGCAGCCTTCATTAGTAGAGGAGAGGCTGTGTGCGGTCTGAGCCTCACCTGTGACCTCCGGCTGTCACTTGCAGCCTTCATTAGTAGAGGAGAGGCTGTGTGCGGTCTGAGCCTCACCTGCGACCTCCGGCTGTCACTTGCAGCCTTCATTAGTAGAGGAGAGGCTGTGTGCGGTCTGAGCCTCACCTGCGACCTCCGGCTGTCACTTGCAGCCTTCATTAGTAGAGGAGAGGCTGTGTGCGGTCTGAGCCTCACCTGTGACCTCCGGCTGTCACTTGCAGCCTTCATTAGTAGAGGAGAGGCTGTGTGCGGTCTGAGCCTCACCTGTGACCTCCGGCTGTCACTTGCAGCCTTCATTAGTAGAGGAGAGGCTGTGTGCGGTCTGAGCCTCACCTGTGACCTCCGGCTGTCACTTGCAGCCTTCATTAGTAGAGGAGAGGCTGTGTGCGGTCTGAGCCTCACCTGTGACCTCCGGCTGTCACTTGCAGCCTTCATTAGTAGAGGAGAGGCTGTGTGCGGTCTGAGCCTCACCTGTGACCTCCGGCTGTCACTTGCAGCCTTCATTAGTAGAGGAGAGGCTGTGTGCGGTCTGAGCCTCACCTGTGACCTCCGGCTGTCACTTGCAGCCTTCATTAGTAGAGGAGAGGCTGTGTGCGGTCTGAGCCTCACCTGCGACCTCCGGCTGTCACTTGCAGCCTTCATTAGTAGAGGAGAGGCTGTGTGCGGTCTGAGCCTCACCTGCGACCTCCGGCTGTCACTTGCAGCCTTCATTAGTAGAGGAGAGGCTGTGTGCGGTCTGAGCCTCATGTGACCTCCGGCTGTCACTTGCAGCCTTCATTAGTAGAGGAGAGGCTGTGTGCGGTCTGAGCCTCACCTGTGACCTCCGGCTGTCACTTGCAGCCTTCATTAGTAGAGGAGAGGCTGTGTGCGGTCTGAGCCTCACCTGTGACCTCCGGCTGTCACTTGCAGCCTTCATTAGTAGAGGAGAGGCTGTGTGCGGTCTGAGCCTCACCTGTGACCTCCGGCTGTCACTTGCAGCCTTCATTAGTAGAGGAGAGGCTGTGTGCGGTCTGAGCCTCACCTGTGACCTCCGGCTGTCACTTGCAGCCTTCATTAGTAGAGGAGAGGCTGTGTGCGGTCTGAGCCTCACCTGCGACCTCCCGCTGTCACTTGCAGCCTTCATTAGTAGAGGAGAGGCTGTGTGCGGTCTGAGCCTCACCTGCGACCTCCGGCTGTCACTTGCAGCCTTCATTAGTAGAGGAGAGGCTGTGTGCGGTCTGAGCCTCACCTGTGACCTCCGGCTGTCACTTGCAGCCTTCATTAGTAGAGGAGAGGCTGTGTGCGGTCTGAGCCTCACCTGTGACCTCCGGCTGTCACTTGCAGCCTTCATTAGTAGAGGAGAGGCTGTGTGCGGTCTGAGCCTCACCTGTGACCTCCGGCTGTCACTTGCAGCCTTCATTAGTAGAGGAGAGGCTGTGTGCGGTCTGAGCCTCACCTGTGACCTCCCGCTGTCACTTGCAGCCTTCATTAGTAGAGGAGAGGCTGTGTGCGGTCTGAGCCTCACCTGTGACCTCCGGCTGTCACTTGCAGCCTTCATTAGTAGAGAGAGAGGCTGTGTGCGGTCTGAGCCTCACCTGTGACCTCCGGCTGTCACTTGCAGCCTTCATTAGTAGAGGAGAGGCTGTGTGCGGTCTGAGCCTCACCTGTGACCTCCGGCTGTCACTTGCAGCCTTCATTAGTAGAGGAGAGGCTGTGTGCGGTCTGAGCCTCACCTGTGACCTCCGGCTGTCACTTGCAGCCTTCATTAGTAGAGGAGAGGCTGTGTGCGGTCTGAGCCCTCACCTGCGACCTCCGGCTGTCACTTGCAGCCTTCATTAGTAGAGGAGAGGCTGTGTGCGGTCTGAGCCTCACCTGCGACCTCCGGCTGTCACTTGCAGCCTTCATTAGTAGAGAGAGGCTGTGTGCGGTCTGAGCCTCATCTGTGACCTCCGGCTGTCACTTGCAGCCTTCATTAGTAGAGGAGAGGCTGTGTGCGGTCTGAGCCTCACCTGTGACCTCCGGCTGTCACTTGCAGCCTTCATTAGTAGAGGAGAGGCTGTGTGCGGTCTGAGCCTCACCTGTGACCTCCGGCTGTCACTTGCAGCCTTCATTAGTAGAGGAGAGGCTGTGTGCGGTCTGAGCCTCACCTGTGACCTCCGGCTGTCACTTGCAGCCTTCATTAGTAGAGGAGAGGCTGTGTGCGGTCTGAGCCTCACCTGTGACCTCCGGCTGTCACTTGCAGCCTTCATTAGTAGAGGAGAGGCTGTGTGCGGTCTGAGCCTCACCTGCGACCTCCGGCTGTCACTTGCAGCCTTCATTAGTAGAGGAGAGGCTGTGTGCGGTCTGAGCCTCACCTGCGACCTCCGGCTGTCACTTGCAGCCTTCATTAGTAGAGGAGAGGCTGTGTGCGGTCTGAGCCTCACCTGTGACCTCCGGCTGTCACTTGCAGCCTTCATTAGTAGAGGAGAGGCTGTGTGCGGTCTGAGCCTCACCTGTGACCTCCGGCTGTCACTTGCAGCCTTCATTAGTAGAGGAGAGGCTGTGTGCGGTCTGAGCCTCACCTGTGACCTCCGGCTGTCACTTGCAGCCTTCATTAGTAGAGGAGAGGCTGTGTGCGGTCTGAGCCTCACCTGTGATCTGACCTCTGGCTGTCACTTGCAGCCTTCATTAGTAGAGGAGAGGCTGTGTGCGGTCTGAGCCTCACCTGTGACCTCGGCTGTCACTTGCAGCCTTCATTAGTAGAGGAGAGGCTGTGTGCGGTCTGAGCCTCACCTGTGACCTCCGGCTGTCACTTGCAGCCTTCATTAGTAGAGGAGAGGCTGTGTGCGGTCTGAGCCTCACCTGCGACCTCCGGCTGTCACTTGCAGCCTTCATTAGTAGAGGAGAGGCTGTGTGCGGTCTGAGCCTCACCTGTGACCTCCGGCTGTCACTTGCAGCCTTCATTAGTAGAGGAGAGGCTGTGTGCGGTCTGAGCCTCACCTGTGACCTCCGGCTGTCACTTGCAGCCTTCATTAGTAGAGGAGAGGCTGTGTGCGGTCTGAGCCTCACCTGCGACCTCCGGCTGTCACTTGCAGCCTTCATTAGTAGAGGAGAGGCTGTGTGCGGTCTGAGCCTCACCTGCGACCTCCGGCTGTCACTTGCAGCCTTCATTAGTAGAGGAGAGGCTGTGTGCGGTCTGAGCCTCACCTGTGACCTCCGGCTGTCACTTGCAGCCTTCATTAGTAGAGGAGAGGCTGTGTGCGGTCTGAGCCTCACCTGCGACCTCCGGCTGTCACTTGCAGCCTTCATTAGTAGAGGAGAGGCTGTGTGCGGTCTGAGCCTCACCTGTGACCTCCGGCTGTCACTTGCAGCCTTCATTAGTAGAGGAGAGGCTGTGTGCGGTCTGAGCCTCACCTGCGACCTCCGGCTGTCACTTGCAGCCTTCATTAGTAGAGGAGAGGCTGTGTGCGGTCTGAGCCTCACCTGTGACCTCCGGCTGTCACTTGCAGCCTTCATTAGTAGAGGAGAGGCTGTGTGCGGTCTGAGCCTCACCTGTGACCTCCGGCTGTCACTTGCAGCCTTCATTAGTAGAGGAGAGGCTGTGTGCGGTCTGAGCCTCACCTGCGACCTCCGGCTGTCACTTGCAGCCTTCATTAGTAGAGGAGAGGCTGTGTGCGGTCTGAGCCTCACCTGCGACCTCCGGCTGTCACTTGCAGCCTTCATTAGTAGAGGAGAGGCTGTGTGCGGTCTGAGCCTCACCTGTGACCTCCGGCTGTCACTTGCAGCCTTCATTAGTAGAGGAGAGGCTGTGTGCGGTCTGAGCCTCACCTGTGACCTCCGGCTGTCACTTGCAGCCTTCATTAGTAGAGGAGAGGCTGTGTGCGGTCTGAGCCTCACCTGTGACCTCCGGCTGTCACTTGCAGCCTTCATTAGTAGAGGAGAGGCTGTGTGCGGTCTGAGCCTCACCTGTGACCTCCGGCTGTCACTTGCAGCCTTCATTAGTAGAGGAGAGGCTGTGTGCGGTCTGAGCCTCACCTGCGACCTCCGGCTGTCACTTGCAGCCTTCATTAGTAGAGGAGAGGCTGTGTGCGGTCTGAGCCTCACCTGTGACCTCCGGCTGTCACTTGCAGCCTTCATTAGTAGAGGAGAGGCTGTGTGCGGTGTGAGCCTCACCTGTGACCTCCGGCTGTCACTTGCAGCCTTCATTAGTAGAGGAGAGGCTGTGTGCGGTCTGAGCCTCACCTGTGACCTCCGGCTGTCACTTGCAGCCTTCATTAGTAGAGGAGAGGCTGTGTGCGGTCTGAGCCTCACCTGTGACCTCCGCTGTCACTTGCAGCCTTCATTAGTAGAGGAGAGGCTGTGTGCGGTCTGAGCCTCACCTGCGACCTCCGGCTGTCACTTGCAGCCTTCATTAGTAGAGGAGAGGCTGTGTGCGGTCTGAGCCTCACCTGCGACCTCCGGCTGTCACTTGCAGCCTTCATTAGTAGAGGAGAGGCTGTGTGCGGTCTGAGCCTCACCTGTGACCTCCGGCTGTCACTTGCAGCCTTCATTAGTAGAGGAGAGGCTGTGTGCGGTCTGAGCCTCACCTGTGACCTCCGGCTGTCACTTGCAGCCTTCATTAGTAGAGGAGAGGCTGTGTGCGGTCTGAGCCTCACCTGCGACCTCCGGCTGTCACTTGCAGCCTTCATTAGTAGAGGAGAGGCTGTGTGCGGTCTGAGCCTCACCTGCGACCTCCGGCTGTCACTTGCAGCCTTCATTAGTAGAGGAGAGGCTGTGTGCGGTCTGAGCCTCACCTGTGACCTCCGGCTGTCACTTGCAGCCTTCATTAGTAGAGGAGAGGCTGTGTGCGGTCTGAGCTCACCTGCGACCTGCGACCTCCGGCTGTCACTTGCAGCCTTCATTAGTAGAGGAGAGGCTGTGTGCGGTCTGAGCCTCACCTGCGACCTCCGGCTGTCACTTGCAGCCTTCATTAAGTAGAGGAGAGGCTGTGTGCGGTCTGAGCCTCACCTGTGACCTCCGGCTGTCACTTGCAGCCTTCATTAGTAGAGGAGAGGCTGTGTGCGGTCTGAGCCTCACCTGTGACCTCCGGCTGTCACTTGCAGCCTTCATTAGTAGAGGAGAGGCTGTGTGCGGTCTGAGCCTCACCTGTGACCTCCGGCTGTCACTTGCAGCCTTCATTAGTAGAGGAGAGGCTGTGTGCGGTCTGAGCCTCACCTGTGACCTCCGGCTGTCACTTGCAGCCTTCATTAGTAGAGGAGAGGCTGTGTGCGGTCTGAGCCTCACCTGCGACCTCCGGCTGTCACTTGCAGCCTTCATTAGTAGAGGAGAGGCTGTGTGCGGTCTGAGCCTCACCTGCGACCTCCGGCTGTCACTTGCAGCCTTCATTAGTAGAGGAGAGGCTGTGTGCGGTCTGAGCCTCACCTGTGACCTCCGGCTGTCACTTGCAGCCTTCATTAGTAGAGGAGAGGCTGTGTGCGGTCTGAGCCTCACCTGTGACCTCCGGCTGTCACTTGCAGCCTTCATTAGTAGAGGAGAGGCTGTGTGCGGTCTGAGCCTCACCTGTGACCTCCGGCTGTCACTTGCAGCCTTCATTAGTAGAGGAGAGGCTGTGTGCGGTCTGAGCCTCACCTGTGACCTCCGGCTGTCACTTGCAGCCTTCATTAGTAGAGGAGAGGCTGTGTGCGGTCTGAGCCTCACCTGTGACCTCCGGCTGTCACTTGCAGCCTTCATTAGTAGAGGAGAGGCTGTGTGCGGTCTGAGCCTCACCTGTGACCTCCGGCTGTCACTTGCAGCCTTCATTAGTAGAGGAGAGGCTGTGTGCGGTCTGAGCCTCACCTGCGACCTCCGGCTGTCACTTGCAGCCTTCATTAGTAGAGGAGAGGCTGTGTGCGGTCTGAGCCTCACCTGTGACCTCCGGCTGTCACTTGCAGCCTTCATTAGTAGAGGAGAGGCTGTGTGCGGTCTGAGCCTCACCTGTGACCTCCGGCTGTCACTTGCAGCCTTCATTAGTAGAGGAGAGGCTGTGTGCGGTCTGAGCCTCACCTGCGACCTCCGGCTGTCACTTGCAGCCTTCATTAGTAGAGGAGAGGCTGTGTGCGGTCTGAGCCTCACCTGCGACCTCCGGCTGTCACTTGCAGCCTTCATTAGTAGAGGAGAGGCTGTGTGCGGTCTGAGCCTCACCTGTGACCTCCGGCTGTCACTTGCAGCCTTCATTAGTAGAGGAGAGGCTGTGTGCGGTCTGAGCCTCACCTGTGACCTCCGGCTGTCACTTGCAGCCTTCATTAGTAGAGGAGAGGCTGTGTGCGGTCTGAGCCTCACCTGCGACCTCCGGCTGTCACTTGCAGCCTTCATTAGTAGAGGAGAGGCTGTGTGCGGTCTGAGCCTCACCTGTGACCTCCGGCTGTCACTTGCAGCCTTCATTAGTAGAGGAGAGGCTGTGTGCGGTCTGAGCCTCACCTGCGACCTCCGGCTGTCACTTGCAGCCTTCATTAGTAGAGGAGAGGCTGTGTGCGGTCTGAGCCTCACCTGTGACCTCCGGCTGTCACTTGCAGCCTTCATTAGTAGAGGAGAGGCTGTGTGCGGTCTGAGCCTCACCTGTGACCTCCGGCTGTCACTTGCAGCCTTCATTAGTAGAGGAGAGGCTGTGTGCGGTCTGAGCCTCACCTGCGACCTCCGGCTGTCACTTGCAGCCTTCATTAGTAGAGGAGAGGCTGTGTGCGGTCTGAGCCTCACCTGTGACCTCCGGCTGTCACTTGCAGCCTTCATTAGTAGAGGAGAGGCTGTGTGCGGTCTGAGCCTCACCTGTGACCTCCGGCTGTCACTTGCAGCCTTCATTAGTAGAGGAGAGGCTGTGTGCGGTCTGAGCCTCACCTGCGACCTCCGGCTGTCACTTGCAGCCTTCATTAGTAGAGGAGAGGCTGTGTGCGGTCTGAGCCTCACCTGCGACCTCCGGCTGTCACTTGCAGCCTTCATTAGTAGAGGAGAGGCTGTGTGCGGTCTGAGCCTCACCTGCGACCTCCGGCTGTCACTTGCAGCCTTCATTAGTAGAGGAGAGGCTGTGTGCGGTCTGAGCCTCACCTGTGACCTCCGGCTGTCACTTGCAGCCTTCATTAGTAGAGGAGAGGCTGTGTGCGGTCTGAGCCTCACCTGTGACCTCCGGCTGTCACTTGCAGCCTTCATTAGTAGAGGAGAGGCTGTGTGCGGTCTGAGCCTCACCTGCGACCTCCGGCTGTCACTTGCAGCCTTCATTAGTAGAGGAGAGGCTGTGTGCGGTCTGAGCCTCACCTGTGACCTCCGGCTGTCACTTGCAGCCTTCATTAGTAGAGGAGAGGCTGTGTGCGGTCTGAGCCTCACCTGTGACCTCCGGCTGTCACTTGCAGCCTTCATTAGTAGAGGAGAGGCTGTGTGCGGTCTGAGCCTCACCTGTGACCTCCGGCTGTCACTTGCAGCCTTCATTAGTAGAGGAGAGGCTGTGTGCGGTCTGAGCCTCACCTGTGACCTCCGGCTGTCACTTGCAGCCTTCATTAGTAGAGGAGAGGCTGTGTGCGGTCTGAGCCTCACCTGTGACCTCCGGCTGTCACTTGCAGCCTTCATTAGTAGAGGAGAGGCTGTGTGCGGTCTGAGCCTCACCTGTGACCTCCGGCTGTCACTTGCAGCCTTCATTAGTAGAGGAGAGGCTGTGTGCGGTCTGAGCCTCACCTGTGACCTCCGGCTGTCACTTGCAGCCTTCATTAGTAGAGGAGAGGCTGTGTGCGGTCTGAGCCTCACCTGCGACCTCCGGCTGTCACTTGCAGCCTTCATTAGTAGAGGAGAGGCTGTGTGCGGTCTGAGCCTCACCTGCGACCTCCGGCTGTCACTTGCAGCCTTCATTAGTAGAGGAGAGGCTGTGTGCGGTCTGAGCCTCACCTGTGACCTCCGGCTGTCACTTGCAGCCTTCATTAGTAGAGGAGAGGCTGTGTGTGCGGTCTGAGCCTCACCTGTGACCTCCGGCTGTCACTTGCAGCCTTCATTAGTAGAGGAGAGGCTGTGTGCGGTCTGAGCCTCACCTGTGACCTCCGGCTGTCACTTGCAGCCTTCATTAGTAGAGGAGAGGCTGTGTGCGGTCTGAGCCTCACCTGTGACCTCCGGCTGTCACTTGCAGCCTTCATTAGTAGAGGAGAGGCTGTGTGCGGTCTGAGCCTCACCTGTGACCTCCGGCTGTCACTTGCAGCCTTCATTAGTAGAGGAGAGGCTGTGTGCGGTCTGAGCCTCACCTGTGACCTCCGCTGTCACTTGCAGCCTTCATTAGTAGAGGAGAGGCTGTGTGCGGTCTGAGCCTCACCTGTGACCTCCGGCTGTCACTTGCAGCCTTCATTAGTAGAGGAGAGGCTGTGTGCGGTCTGAGCCTCACCTGTGACTTGCAGATGAGGATCGGTCATGTGACGATCCGGGACGATTCTCGGGGTTGCAGCGGTGAGGAATCCGTGTAAAGATCGGCGGACGCTCCTTTACCTGGGAATTGCGCGGTCACGTGACGCTGCACTCTCATTTCTCTCGCTTCCTTCCCCGGGGATTTGTAGTCTTTGCTGTGAGTAAACATCGGCGGGACACAAACACGGCGCTCTGTATACACAGGTGGGAGTGTTTACTAACAGCGGGACTCACAACATCCTGTATACACGTCGGGGGAGGGGCATCGTGTGTCCCAAAATGATATCTGTGCTTGATGATAGAGAGGATCTCCCCACCGACTGTATGCAACGTCCATGGGGGAGCGTGACTGGCCTGCACAGAGTCCTGACCTCAACCCCATAGAACACCTTTGGGATGAACTGTGAGCCAGACCTTCTCATCCAACATCAGTGCCTGACCTCACAAATGCTCTTCTGGAAGAACGGTCAAACATTCCCATAGACACACCCCTAAACCTTGCGGACGGCCTTCCCATAGACACACCCCTAAACCTTGTGGACGGCCTTCCCATAGACACGCCCCTAACCCTTGTGGACGGCCTTCCCATAGACACACCCCTAAACCTTGCGGACAGCCTTCCCATAGACACACCCCTAAACCTTGTGGACGGCCTTCCCATAGACACACCCCTAAACCTTGTGGACGGCCTTCCCATAGACACACCCCTAAACCTTGCGGACGGCCTTCCCATAGACACACCCCTAAACCTTGTGGACAGACCTTCCCATAGACACGCCCCTAAACCTTGTGGACGGCCTTCCCATAGACACACCCCTAAACCTTGTGGACAGACCTTCCCATAGACACACCCCTAAACCTTGCGGACGGCCTTCCCATAGACACACCCCTAAACCTTGTGGACAGCCTTCCCATAGACACACCCCTAAACCTTGTGGACGGCCTTCCCATAGACACACCCCTAAACCTTGTGGACGGCCTTCCCATAGACACACCCCTAAACCTTGCGGACAGCCTTCCCATAGACACACCCCTAAACCTTGTGGACGGCCTTCTCATAGACACACCCCTAAACCTTTAGGACGGCCTTCCCATAGACACACCCCTAAACCTTGTGGACGGCCTTCCCATAGACACACCCCTAAACCTTGTGGACGGCCTTCCCATAGACACACCCCTAAACCTTTAGGACGGCCTTCCCATAGACACACCCCTAAAACTTGTGGACGGCCTTCCCATAGACACACCCCTAAACCTTGTAGACCGCCTTCCTATAGACACACCCCTAAACCTTGTGGACAGCCTTCCCATAGACACACCCCTAAACCTTGTGGACAGCCTTCCCATAGACACACCCCTAAACCTTGTGGACAGCCTTCCTATAGAAGCCAAACCTTTGAATAGAACATAAATTTGTGGACGGCCTTCCCATAGCCACACCCCTAACCCTTGTGGACAGACCTTCCCATAAACACACCCCTAAACCTTGTGGACGGCCTTCCCATAGACACACCCCTAAACCTTTAGGACGGCCTTCCCATAGACACACCCCTAAACCTTGTGGACGGCCTTCCCATAGACACACCCCTAAACCTTGTGGACGGCCTTCCCATAGACACACCCCTAAACCTTGTGGACGGCCTTCCCATAGACACACCCCTAAACCTTGTAGACCGCCTTCCTATAGACACACCCCTAAACCTTGTGGACAGACCTTCCCATAGACACACCCCTAAACCTTGTGGGCGGACCTTCCCATAGACACACCCCTAAACCTTGTGGACGGCCTTCCCATAGACACACCCCTAAACCTTTAGGACGGCCTTCCCATAGACACACCCCTAAACCTTGTGGACAGACCTTCCCATAGACACGCCCCTAAACCTTGTGGGCGGACCTTCCCATAGCCACACCCCTAAACCTTGTGGGCGGACCTTCCCAGAAGAGGTAAATTGCTGAAAAGGGCGTGGCCAACTCGATATTGAACCCTTCGGACTGAGACTGGGGGGCCATTAAAGTTCATCTGTGTGTAAAGGCCGGCGTCCCAATACTTTTGGGTACATAGTGTATATAGGGGAGGGGTGTATATATATAATGGGGGGGGGAGGCGTCCCAATACTTTTGGGTATATAGGGGAGGGGGAGGGGTGTATATATTCGGATTGCCTCGGAAAAACAAGACGACGGCAATAAAATGCATAGAAAGTTGCGGCGGCGTTGTGCCTGCGCTATTCCAGAAATGTCGGGTCACCGGACCCTCAGCTATTCCAACGCCAGGAATGTGCGGAATTTACTGACAACCCCCCTCCCCCCCCTACAGACAGACAACCGACTCCACCACTGCACACATCACTCACCACCATATACAATGTAACATCACCACCGACATTGTCCTCTGGGGGCGCCATTCTGGTGTAATGTCGGTGTTTGTCCTCTGGGGGGCCCAGGGGGCGAGGGGCTCCAGAGACGTGGCTCCTCCCTTTCCCTTCTCTCCAGGGGCCCCAGAGACTTGGCTCCTCCCTTTCCCTTCTCTCCAGAGTCCCAGGAGACGAGGGGCCCCAGAGACTTGGCTCCTCCCTTTCCCTTCCGTCCGGGGTCCCAGGAGGCGAGGGGCCCCAGAGACGTGGCTCCTCCCTTTCCCTTCCGTCCGGGGTCCCAGGAGGCGAGGGGCCCCAGAGACGTGGCTCCTCCCTTTCCCTTCTCTCCAGAGTCCCAGGAGACGAGGGGCCCCAGAGACTTGGCTCCTCCCTTTCCCTTCCGTCCGGGGTCCCAGGAGGCGAGGGGCCCCAGAGACGTGGCTCCTCCCTTTCCCTTCTCTCCAGAGTCCCAGGAGGCGAGGGGCTCCAGAGACTTGGCTCCTCCCTTTCCCTTCTCTCCAGGGGCCCCCGAGACGTGGCTCCTCCCTTTCGCTTCTCTCCAAAGTCCCAGGAGGCGAGGGGCCCCAGAGACTTGGCTCCTCCCTTTAACTTCTCTCTAGGGCCCCCAGAGATTTGGCTCCTCCCTTTCCCTTCCGTCCAGGGTCCCAGGAGGCGAGGGGCCCCAGAGACTTGGCTCCTCCCTTTAACTTCTCTCTAGGGCCCCCAGAGATTTGGCTCCTCCCTTTCCCTTCCGTCCAGGGTCCCAGGAGGCGAGGGGCCCCAGAGACTTGGCTCCTCCCTTTAACTTCTCTCTAGGGCCCCCAGAGATTTGGCTCCTCCCTTTCCCTTCCGTCCAGGGTCCCAGGGGGCGAGGGGCCCCATAGACTTGGCTTCTCCCTTTCCATTTTCTCATCTATGGGCCCCTGTGAATGGTGAATTGGGGGCCCAGGTGTTGTTACCCCCCCCCTCGTGTTTCTAGCACTTGGCGGAAGATTTTGGCCCGTGCTCCGCTGTTTATATCCCTGTCTATGATTTTGTAATGGATCAGCATTTCCCGAGAGTCATGGCTTGTATCACCGCACCCCCCCCTCCTGTAATATGTCACCGTCATGCCCCCTCCCCCCCCCCCCTGTAATATGTCACCGTCCTGCCCCCTCCCCCCCCCGCCTGTAATATGTCACCGTCGTGCCCCCTCCCCCCCCCCCCTGTAATATGTCACCGTCGTGCCCCCTCCCCCCCCCCCGCCTGTAATATGTCACCGTCGTGCACTGCCCCCCCCTCCCCCATTATCCGGATAGGATGTGCGGCCATCAACCAGACAAACACAGATGACACTAAAAGCTTCCTGTGCGGCGGAATATTCCGGAGGACGGCAAATACACGGCAGGGGGCGCCGAGACATCGATCTGCCCTTCCACCTCCATCTGTCCCTGCAGAGCCGGCCAATCGAGGCCCCCGGGGGCTCCGGAACCGCCAGCGCGCCTCTCAGACAAGGAAGATGGAGAGTGGCAATCATTATTGCGCCAATCCTGAGAGAGACGCTAAAGAGGACCGGTCATGGCGCTGGGCGGTCGTGGCACCAGGCGGTCATGGCACTAGGTGGTTGTGGTGCTGGGCGGTCGTGGCTTTGGACGGCCGTGGCACTGGGTGGTCATGGCACTAGGTGGTTGTGGTGCTGGGCGGTCGTGGCACTGGGTGGTCCTGGCACTGGGCGGTTGTGGCACTGGGTGGTCGTGGCACGGTCAGTCATGGCACTGGGGGGTTGTGGCACTGGGTGGTCGTGGCACGGGCGGTCATGGCACTAGGTGGTTATGGTGCTGGGCGTTCGTGGCGCTCAGCGGTTGTGGCACTGGGTGGTTGTGGTGCTGGGCGGTCGTGGTGCTGGGCGGTCGTGGCGTTGGGTGGTCGTGGCGCTGGGCCATCGTGGTGCTGGGCGGTCGTGGTGTTGGGCGGTCGTGGCACTGGGTGGTCATGGCACGGGCGGTCATGGCACTAGGTGGTTGTGGTGCTGGGCGGTCGTGGCGCTGGGCGGTTGTGGTGCTGGGCGGTCGTGGCACTGGGTGGTCATGGCACGGGCGGTCATGGCACTGGGGGGTTGTGGCACTGGGTGGTCGTGGCACGGGCGGTCATGGCACTAGGTGGTTATGGTGCTGGGCGTTCGTGGCGCTCAGCGGTTGTGGCACTGGGTGGTTGTGGTGCTGGGCGGTCGTGGTGCTGGGCGGTCGTGGCGTTGGGTGGTCGTGGCGCTGGGCCATCGTGGTGCTGGGTGGGCGGTTGTGGCACTGTGGTGTTGGGGCGGTCGTGGCACTGGGTGGTCATGGCACGGGCGGTCATGGCACTGGGGGGTTGTGGCAGGTGGTTGGCACGGGCGGTCATGGCACTAGGTGGTGGTGGTGGTTGCTGGGCGGTCGTGGCGCTGGGCGGTTGTGGGCTGGGTTGTGGCGGTCGTGGTGGTCTGGGCGGTCACGGGGGTCATGGCACTAGGGCGGTGGTTGTGGTGCATGGGGACTGGGTGGGCACTGGGTGGTTGTGGTGCTGGCACGGAGCGGCGGTCGTGGTGGTTGTGGTGCTGGGCGGTCGTGGGCTGGGCGGTGGTCATGGCACAGGCGGGCATGGCACTGGGTGGTTGTGGTGCTGGGCGGTCGTGGTGCTGGGCGGTCGTGGCGTTGGGTGGTCGTGGCGCTGGGCCATCATGGTGCTGGGCGGTTGTGGCACTGGGTGGTTGTGGTGCTGGGCGGTCGTGGCACTGGGTGGTCATGGCACGGGCGGTCATGGCACTGGGGGGTTGTGGCACTGGGTGGTCGTGGCACGGGCGGTCATGGCACTAGGTGGTTGTGGTGCTGGGCGGTCGTGGCGCTGGGCGGTTGTGGCGCTGGGCGGTCGTGGTGCTGGGCGGTCATGGCGCTGGGCGGTTGTGGGACTGGGTGGTCATGGCACGGGGGGTCGTGGTGCTGGGCGGTCGTGGCGCTGGGCGGTTGTGGGACTGGGTGGTCATGGCACAGGCGGGCATGGCACTGGGCGGTTGTGGCGCTGGGCGGTCGTGGCGCTGGGCGGTTGTGGCATATGCGGTCATGGCACTAGGTGGTTGTGGTGTTGGGCGGGTCGTGGCGCTAGGCGCTGGTTGTGGCACTGGGTGGTTGTGGTGCTGGGCGGGTCGTGGCGCTGGGCGGTTGTGGCATATGCGGTCATGGCACTAGGTGGTTGTGGTGTTGGGGCGGTCGTCGGGCGCTAGGTGGTTGTGGCACTGGGTGGTTGTGGTGCTGGGCGGTCGTGGCGCTGGGCGGTTGTGGGACTGGGTGGTCATGGCACAGGCGGGCATGGCACTGGGCGGTTTGTGGCGCTGGGCCGGTCGTGGTGCTGGGCGGTCGTGGCGCTGGGCGGTTGGGGCACGGGCGGTCGTGGCGCTGGGCGGTTGTGGCATATGCGGTCATGGCACTAGGTGGTTGTGGTGTTGGGCGGTCGTGGCGCTGGGCGGTTGTGGGACTGGGTGGTCATGGCACAGGCGGGCATGGCACTGGGCGGTCGTGGCTCTGGGCGATTGGGGCACGGGCGGTCGTGGTGCTGGGCGGTCGTGGCGCTGGGCGGTTGTGGCATATGCGGTCATGGCACTAGGTGGTTGTGGTGTTGGGCGGTCGTGGCGCTAGGTGGTTGTGGCACTGGGTGGTTGTGGTGCTGGGCGGTCGTGGCGCTGGGCGGTTGTGGGACTGGGTGGTCATGGCACAGGCGGGCATGGCACTGGGCGGTTGTGGCGCTGGGCGGTCGTGGTGCTGGGCGGTCGTGGCGCTGGGCGGTTGGGGCACGGGCGGTCGTGGCGCTGGGCGGTTGTGGCATATGCGGTCATGGCACTAGGTGGTTGTGGTGTTGGGCGGTCGTGGCGCTGGGCGGTTGTGGGACTGGGTGGTCATGGCACAGGCGGGCATGGCACTGGGCGGTTGTGGCGCTGGGCGGTCGTGGTGCTGGGCGGTCGTGGCGCTGGGCGGTTGGGGCACGGGCGGTCGTGGCGCTGGGCGGTTGTGGCATATGCGGTCATGGCACTAGGTGGTTGTGGTGTTGGGCGGTCGTGGCGCTACTGGTTGTGGTGCTGGGCGGTCGTGGCGCTGGGCGGTTGTGGGAGGTGGCACAGGCGGGCATTGTGGTGTTGGGCGGTCGTGGCGCTGGGCGGTTGGGGCACGGGCGGTGGGCGCTGGGCGGTTGTGGCACTGGGTGGTGGTGTTGGGCGGTCGTGGCGCTGGGCGGTTGTGGGATGGCACAGGCGGGCATGGCACTGGGCGGTCGTGGGCGGTCGTGGTGCTGGGCGGGTCGTGGCGCTGGGCGGTTGGGGCACGGCTCTGGGCGGGCGGTTTGTGGCATTGGGGCACGGGGTGTGTGGTTTGGGCGGTCGTGGTGGGCGGTGCTGGGCGGCACAGGCGGGCATCGTGGCGCTGGGCGGTTGTGGCGGGTCGTGGCGCTGGGCGGTTGTGGCATATGCGGTCATGGCACTAGGTGGTTGTGGTGTTGGGCGGTCGTGGCGCTAGGTGGTTGTGGCACTGGGTGGTTGTGGTGCTGGGCGGTCGTGGCGCTGGGCGGTTGTGGGACTGGGTGGTCATGGCACAGGCGGGCATGGCACTGGGCGGTTGTGGCGCTGGGCGGTCGTGGTGCTGGGCGGTCGTGGCGCTGGGCGGTTGGGGCACGGGCGGTCGTGGCGCTGGGCGGTTGTGGCATATGCGGTCATGGCACTAGGTGGTTGTGGTGTTGGGCGGTCGTGGCGCTGGGCGGTCGTGGCTCTGGGCGATTGGGGCACGGGCGGTCGTGGTGCTGGGCGGTCGTGGCGCTGGGCGGTCGTGAAGTCGGGCGGTCTTGGCGCTAGGTGGTTGTGGCGCTGGGCGGTCGTGAAGTCGGGCGGTCGGGTTTAGGGCTCATAAACGTGCAGAAGAAAATCTCTGCGATTACATTTTTATTTTTGTAGCGTTCATTTCCTGCGCCTTTGTTTTTTTTTTTATCAAATCTTTTTAAATGAAAGGAGGAAATAAGGAGAAGTGACTCGGGGGGGTTCCTCAATCACGGCGGCGATCGGCGCAATGTATTTCTCCAAAAAGGAAGTCCCGCCTCTTCTGTTATTTCTCAATATGAAGAGAAGAAATTCATCAGAAAACAGACGGATAGATAGATTTCCATCATTGGAAGGGGGGGAGGGGAGGGGCATCTACTCCTCATGGGGCCCCCTAAACCCCAAAATGCTCACCACTGCTGGGGGGCATTTGGGATTGAATGTAATCAGTGACGGGACGCGGTTATCTGGTGCCGCAGAGCTCACACTCATTACACTGGGAGAACTTTCACCAATCCATGGACTCTGTCTCCCCCCGCTGGACACATAGAGAACTTCAGATACAGAACTCTGTAGGTGTGTGGGGGGGTGGGGGGGAAGTGTGTGCTGTAGGTGGGCGGTTCACTGTAGTGATGTGTTTAGGGGGTGCGTACTGAATAGGGGGTGCACTGTAGAGAAAGGGGTGCACTGTAGGGGAGGGGGTGCGCTGTAGAGGAGGGGGTGCGCTGTAGGGGAGGGGGTGCGCTGTAGGGGAGGGGGTGCGCTGTAGAGGAGGGGGTGCGCTGTAGGGGAGGGGTGCTCTGTAGGGAGGGGGTGCGCTGTAGGGGAGGGGGTGCGCTGTAGGTGAGGGGGTGCGCTGTAGGGGAGGGGGTGCGCTGTAGGGGAGGGGTGCTCTGTAGGGAGGGGGGTGCGCTGTAGGGGAGGGGGTGCGCTGTAGGTGAGGGGGTGCACTGTAGGGGAGGGGGTGCGCTGTAGAGGAGGGGTGCTCTGTAGGGAGGGGGTGCGCTGTAGGGGAGGGGGGTGCGCTGTAGGTGAGGGGGTGCACTGTAGGGAGGGGGTGCGCTGTAGAGGAGGGGGTGCGCTGTAGGGGAGGGGGTGCGCTGTAGGGGAGGGGGTGCTCTGTAGGGAGGGGGTGCTCTGTAGGGAGGGGGTGCGCTGTAGGGGAGGGGTGCGCTGTAGGGGAGGGGGTGCACTGTAGGGGAGGGGGTGCGCTGTAGAGGAGGGGTGCTCTGTAGGGAGGGGGTGCGCTGTAGGGGAGGGGGTGCGCTGTAGGTGAGGGGGTGCACTGTAGGGGAGGGGGTGCGCTGTAGGGGAGGGGGTGCGCTGTAGGGAGGGGGTGCTCTGTAGGGAGGGGGTGCGCTGTAGGGGAGGGGTGCGCTGTAGGGGAGGGGGTGCACTGTAGGGGAGGGGGTGCGCTGTAGGGGAGGGGGGTGCGCTGTAGGGAGGGGGGCGTGTAGGGACTCTGTAGGGAGGGGGTGCGCTGTAGGGGAGGGGTGCGCTGTAGGGGAGGGGGTGCGCTGTAGGGGAGGGGGTGCGCTGTAGGTGAGGGGGGGGGTGCACTGTAGGGGAGGGGAGAGGGTGCGCTGTAGGGGAGGGGGTGCGCTGTAGGGAGGGGGTGCTCTGTAGGGAGGGGTGCGCTGTAGGGAGGGGTGCGCTGTAGGGGAGGGGGTGCGCTGTAGGTGAGGGGGTGCGCTGTAGGTGAGGGGGTGCGCTGTAGGGGAGGGGGTGCGCTGTAGGGGTGTGTGCTAAAGGAGGGGTTGTGCTAGGGGAGTGACAGTACTGGCAGTGCTCAGACGGTGGCGCCCCAGAGTCTCATAGACACATAATGATTGTACAATAAATAGTCCCGATACTTGTACTCATGCCACCCCCTCCCATCAGTGCCACCCCCTCCCATCAGTGCCACCCCCTCCCATCAGTGCCACCTCCTCCCATCAGTGCCACCTCCTCCCATCAGTGCCACCCCCTCCCATCAGTGTCACCCCCTCCCATCAGTGTCACCTCCTCCCATCAGCGTCATCCCCTCCCATCAGTGTCACCTCCTCCCATCAGCGTCACCTCCTCCCATCAGTGCCACCCCCTCCCATCAGTGTCACCCCCTCCCATCAGCGTCACCTCCTCCCATCAGTGCCACCCCCTCCCATCAGTGTCACCCCTCCCATCAGTGTCACCTCCTCCCATCAGCGTCACCTCCTCCCATCAGCGCCACCCCCTCCCATCAGTGTCACCTCCTCCCATCAGCGTCACCTCCTCCCATCAGCGTCATCCCCTCCCATCAGTGCCACCCCCTCCCATCAGTGTCACCTCCTCCCATCAGCGTCACCTCCTCCCATCAGTGCCACCCCTCCCATCAGTGTCACCCCCTCCCCATCAGAGTCACCTCCTCCCATCAGTGCCACCCCCTCCCATCAGTGTCACCCCCTCCCATCAGTGTCACCTCCTCCCATCAGCGTCACCTCCTCCCATCAGCGCCACCCCCTCCCATCAGTGTCACCTCCTCCCATCAGCGTCACCTCCTCCCATCAGCGTCATCCCCTCCCATCAGTGCCACCCCCTCACAGTGTCACCTCCTCCCATCAGTGTCACCTCCTCCCATCAGCGTCATCCCCTCCCATCAGTGTCACCTCCTCCCATCAGTGTCACCTCCTCCCATCAGTGTCACCCCCTCCCATCAGTGTCACCCCCTCCCATCAGTGTCACCTCCTCCCATCAGCGTCACCTCCTCCCATCAGCGTCATCCCCTCCCATCAGTGTCACCTCCTCCCATCAGCGTCACCTCCTCCCATCAGCGTCACCTCCTCCCATCAGTGTCACCTCCTCCCATCAGTGTCACCTCCTCCCATCAGAGTCACCTCCTCCCATCAGAGTCACCTCCTCCCATCATCAGTGTCACCCCTCCCATCAGTCACCCTCCCATCAGTGTCCCCCTCCCATCAGTGTCACCCCCTCCTCAGTGTCCCTCCTCCCATCAGCGTCACCTCCTCCCATCAGTCACCTCCTCAGTGTCCCTCCTCCCATCAGTCACCTCCTCCCCATCAGTCACCTCCTCCCATCACCTCCTCCCATCAGTGTCACCTCCTCCCAGAGTCACCTCCTCCATCAGAGTCACCTCCTCCCATCAGTCACCTCCTCAGTGTCCCTCCTCCCATCAGAGTCACCTCCTCCCATCAGTCACCTCCTCCCATCAGTGTCACCTCCTCCCATCAGCGTCACCTCCTCCCATCAGCGTCACCTCCTCCCATCAGTGTCACCTCCTCCCATCAGTGTCACCTCCTCCCATCAGAGTCACCTCCTCCCATCAGAGTCACCTCCTCCCATCAGCGTCACCCTCTCCCATCAGTGTCACCTCCTCCCATCAGAGTCACCTCCTCCCATCAGTGTCACCTCCTCCCATCAGTGTCACCTCCTCCCATCAGCGTCACCTCCTCCCATCAGCGTCACCTCCTCCCATCAGTGCCACCTCCTCCCATCAGAGATAACAATGTAACAATAGAAGGGGGCGGGTCCTCCAGGGACTGACACACCTGACACCAGACACAGCCAGGAGGGAACAACTTTTATTTATTTGCAGACATTCCATGGGGAAGGGGGAGGGGACATTATAAGGAGGAGGCGGCTGGAAGGCGGGATCTCCGCTCACAGGATGACGCAGCCCAGTCGGTTGTCCCGGAATGGATTCTCTGCTGCCGGAACCGGAGCCATGAGCGGATCGGAGACGGAATGAGACTGACAGAAGGTCATGAGATCGGAAACCACCACCGACACCTAGAGAAGAGAGGCGACTCAGGAAATGTGCTGCGAGATCAAGGTCAGGAACCCCACAATCTATACAGGGGGGGGAGGGGTCAGATCCTCCACTCCGAGGCTCGGGGTGCCAATCGTCCTTCTTCTAGAAGTTTAGGAGACGATTGTCGGTCAGTGCGGTCAGCTCCCCCCACACATTTTCTATAGGATTAAGGTCTGGAGACCGGATAGGACACTCCATCACCTTAATGTGCCTCTTCTTGAGCCCCTCCTTTGTTGCCTTGGCGATATGTTTGGGGTCATTGTCATGCTGGAAGACCCATCCCCCACCCATCTTCAGTGTTCTGTCTGAGGGAAGGCGGTTCTCCTCCGAGATCTTACAATACGTGGCCCCGCCCATTGGCCCCTCAATGCGGCAAAGTCAGCCTGGACCTTTATCAGAGGAGCCCCCCAAATCCTCATGTCTCCCCCTCCCCCGTGTGACTGTAGGGATGGAGTTCTTCCCCCTCCTCAGGAAGACACAAGTACACAACAAGGCAACAAAGGAGGGGCTCAAGAAGAAGCACATGAAGGTGATGGAGTGGCCTAGCCGGTCTCCAGACCTTAATCCTATAGAAAATGTGTGGGAGGAGCTGAGACTTCGAGTCGCCAAGAAACCTTCAGGATTTAGAGAAGAGAAAATCCCTCCTGAGATGTGTGGAGACCCGATCACCAACTACAAGGAACGTCTGACCTCTGTGCTTCCCAACAAGGGACCTCCCCCGACTACTAAGGGACCTCCCCCAACTACTAAGGGACCTCCCCCAACTACTAAGGGACCTCCCCCAAACTACTAAGGGACCTCCCCCAACTACTAAGGAACCTCCCCCAACTACTAAGGAATCTCCCCCAACTACTAAGGGACTTCCCCCAACTACTAAGGGACCTCCCCCAACTACTAAGGGACCTCCCCCAACTACTAAGCAATATCCCCCAACTACTAAGGGACTTCCCCCAACTACTAAGGGACCTCCCCCAACTACTAAGGGACCTCCCCCAACTACTAAGGGACCTCCCCAAACTACTAAGGAATCTCCCCCAACTACTAAGGGACTTCCCCCAACTACTAAGGGACCTCCCCCAACTACTAAGGGACCTCCCCAAACTACTAAGGAATCTCCCCCAACTACTAAGGGACTTCCCCCAACTACTAAGGGACCTCCCCCAACTACTAAGGAATCTCCCCCAACTACTAAGGGACCTCCCCCAACTACTAAGGGACCTCTCCCAACTACTAAGGGACCTCCCCCAACTACTAAGGAACCTCGTCCAGCTACTAAGGAACCTCGTCCAGCTACCAAGGGACCTCCCCCAACTACTAAGGAACCTCGTCCAGCTACTAAGGAACCTCGTCCAGCTACCAAGGGACCTCCTCCAGCTACCAAGGAACCTCCCCCAACTACCAAGGGACCTCCCCCAACTACTAAGGGACCTCCCCCAACTACTAAGGAACCTCCCCCAACTACTAAGGGACCTCCCCCAACTACTAAGGGATCTCCCCCAACTACTAAGGGACCTCCCCAACTAATAAGGGACCTCCCCCAACTACTAAGGAACCTCTCCAACTACTAAAGAACCTCCCCCAACTACTAAGGAACCTCCTCCAGCTACCAAGGAACCTCCCCCAACTACTAAGGGACCTCTCCCAACTACTAAGGAACTTCCCCCAACTACTAAGGAACCTCCCCCAACTACCAAGGGACCTCCCCAACTACTAAGAAACCTCCCCAACTACTAAGGAACCTCCCCCAACTACTAAGGGACCTCCCCCAACTACTAAGGAACCTCCCCCAACTAATAAGGGACCTCCCCAAACTACTAAGAAACCTCCCCAACTACCAAGGAACCTCCCCCAACTACTAAGGGACCTCCCCCGACTACGAAGGAACCTCCCCCGACTACTAAGGGATCTCCCCCAACTACTAAGGAACCTCCCCAACTACTAAGGGACCTCCCCCGACTACGAAGGAACCTCCCCCGACTACTAAGGGATCTCCCCCAACTACTAAGGAACCTCCCCAACTACTAAGGAACCTCCCCCAACTACTAAGGAACCTCCCCCAACTACCAAGGAACCTCCCCCAACTACTAAGGGACCTCCCCCAACTACTAAGGGACCTCTCCAAACTATTAAGGGATCTCCCCCAACTACTAAGGGACCTCCCTTAACTAATAAGGGACCTCCCCCAACTACTAAGGAACCTCTCCAACTACTAAAGAACCTCCCCCAACTACTAAGGAACCTCCTCCAGCTACCAAGGAACCTCCCCCAACTACTAAGGGACCTTTCCCAACTACTATGGAACCTCCCCCAACTACTAAGGGACCTCTCCCAACTACTAAGGAACCTCCCCCAACTACTAAGGACCTCCCCCGACTACTAAGGGACCTCCCCCGACTACAAAGAAACCTCCCCCAACTACTAAGGAACCTCCCCAACTACTAAGGAACCTCCCCCAACTACTAAGGAACCTCCCCCAGCTACTAAGGAACCTCCCCCGACTACTAAGGAACCTCCCCCAACTACTAAGGAACCTCCCCCAACTACTAAGAAACCTCCCCCAACTACTAAGAAACCTCCCCCAACTACTAAGGAACCTCCCCCAACTACTTACCATCACTAACTGCCATACTGACATAAAGCCCCGCCCCCCCATACTGACACAATAATCAGAATGCGGTCACTTACCTTCATGCGGTTGACATTGACCTCCATCTTCAGCTGCTCCACATCCTTGCGCGCCTCAGCGATCTTCGCCATGTTGAGGGACATCCTGAAAACGACGGACAATGTGGGGATTACGGCGGATCGACAAAGTGGGGGAGGGGGGGCGCGATTTTCACCCTCTACTATTCTCCGGCGGGGAATCGATCGTCGTATAGAGCACCTGGAAGGTTCACCTCCGGAGAACGTCACCGATCCACAAACATTCACAGGACGACGAATCGGAGAGCCGAAGCCTGGATGTGATTGGCGGGCGGGGGGTGTGATGAGGCGGAATATCCCCGGGGGGGGGGGGGGAGGGGTATCCAGGCGACAGGTGCGCTCTCTCCGGAGGTGATCATTACAGGTAACGACACGAGAAGGATCGTCTGACAGCCTGATATTTACTTGCACACAGTCAGGAAGACAGGTGGCTCGGGGGTCCCATGTGGTTTGTGGCTCCCTCCGATGTTTCCGACACACCCCCCCCTCCCCCGTCCAGGTGGCTGCCATTGGATGTGTGTGGGCCCATCAGCCTATCGGGATTTATCAGTATACAGGGGGGGAGGGGGAAGTATTCGATCGGTCTCTATCATTTTATTGGTCGGTTGAAGTGACAACAGTCGGGGGGATTATTCACAAATCTCGGGGGGTCACCTCATCCCTAGGAACCCGATCACCTCGTTATCTTCACTAATGATGGGTTAGTGGAATGTCTCCTCCCCTCTCCGGGGACCAAAGAATTGAAGTGGGGGGAGAATGGAGCCATGAAGTACACGGGGGGGTCTGAGGATTTAATCTCCACCTTCATCACCCCTCAGACCCCCCCGTGTACTTCATGGCTCCATTCTCCCCCCACTTCAATTCTTTGGTCCCCGGGGGGGGGATATTCAACTAAAACTCACGTTCTGTGAGGGGTTCACATACTTATTTCCAGGGGCTTCAGCCAAAAGTCCGAGTCCGGCACTGGTGGGGGTTGTTACCTACCTGCCATGCATTGACCTACACTGACCTACCTGACCTACACTGACCTACCTGACCTACCTGACATACACTCACCTACCTGACATACACTCACCTACCTTACCCACAATGACCTACCTCACACACACTGACTTACCTGACACACACTCACCTACCTGACACACTGACCTACCTGACATACACTGACCTACCTGACACACACTAACCTACCTGACACACACTGACCTACCTGACACACACTGACCTACCTGACACACACTAACCTACCTGACACACACTAACCTACCTGACATAAAATGACCTACCTGACACACACTGACCTACCTGACACACACTAACCTACCTGACACACACTGACCTACCTGACACACTGACCTACCTGACACACTGACCTACCTGACACACACTAACCTACCTGACACACACTGACCTACCTGACACACTGACCTACCTGACACACTGACCTATCTGACATAAAATGACCTACCTGACACACACTGACCTACCTGACCTACCTGACACACTGACCTACCTGACATAAAATGACCTACCTGACACACACTAACCTACCTGACACACACTGACCTACCTGACACACTGACCTACCTGACACACACTGACCTACCTGACACACACTAACCTACCTGACACACACTGACCTACCTGACACACACTAACCTACCTGACACACACTAACCTACCTGACACACACTGACCTACCTGACACACACTAACCTACCTGACACACACTGACCTACCTGACACACACTAACCTACCTGACACACACTAACCTACCTGACACACACTGACCTACCTGACACACACTAACCTACCTGGCACACACTAACCTACCTGACACACACTGACCTACCTGACACACACTGACCTACCTGACACACACTGACCTACCTGACACACACTAACCTACCTGACACACACTAACCTACCTGACACACACTGACCTACCTGACACACTGACCTACCTGACACACACTGACCTACCTGACACACACTGACCTACCTGACACACACTAACCTACCTGACACACACTAACCTACCTGACACACACTGACCTACCTGACACACTGACCTACCTGACACACACTAACCTACCTGACACACACTGACCTACCTGACACACACTAACCTACCTGACACACACTAACCTACCTGACACACACTGACCTACCTGACACACTGACCTACCTGACACACACTAACCTACCTGACACACACTGACCTACCTGACACACACTAACCTACCTGACACACACTAACCTACCTGACACACACTGACCTACCTGACACACTGACCTACCTGACACACACTAACCTACCTGACACACACTGACCTACCTGACACACACTAACCTACCTGACACACACTAACCTACCTGACACACACTGACCTACCTGACACACACTAACCTACCTGACACACACTGACCTACCTGACACACACTAACCTACCTGACACACACTAACCTACCTGACACACACTGACCTACCTGACACACACTAACCTACCTGGCACACACTAACCTACCTGACACACACTGACCTACCTGACACACACTGACCTACCTGACACACACTGACCTACCTGACACACACTAACCTACCTGACACACACTAACCTACCTGACACACACTGACCTACCTGACACACTGACCTACCTGACACACACTGACCTACCTGACACACACTGACCTACCTGACACACACTAACCTACCTGACACACACTAACCTACCTGACACACACTGACCTACCTGACACACTGACCTACCTGACACACACTAACCTACCTGACACACACTGACCTACCTGACACACACTAACCTACCTGACACACACTAACCTACCTGACACACACTGACCTACCTGACACACTGACCTACCTGACACACACTAACCTACCTGACACACACTGACCTACCTGACACACACTAACCTACCTGACACACACTAACCTACCTGACACACACTGACCTACCTGACACACTGACCTACCTGACACACACTAACCTACCTGACACACACTGACCTACCTGACACACACTAACCTACCTGACACACACTAACCTACCTGACACACACTGACCTACCTGACACACTGACCTACCTGACATAAAATTACCTGAGCGGGGATCCTCTCACAGTAGGGCACTCCAGGCAGCCGCAGCCATGATAGGACAGGAAACACAGGAGAGGAGCGGACGCCCGCCGCCCGCCCGAGCGGGGATCCTCTCACAGTGACGCGGCACGGCGGCCGCATTGTAATTCCCGCCTTCTGGAACCTGCAGCGCCCATGGTGGACGTCACACATCCCCCGATACACGGTATTGGACCAGTGGGACGTCCATGATGAGCGCTGCGGGTTCCAGAAGGCGGGACCTGCTGGGACTAATCACAGAATTGTGCATGCTTGAGACTCGGGGCTCCGGCCCCCTCAGCCCCCCCCTCCCGACGCCACTGCTTATTCCACTCATTAACATGCAAATCAATTTATAACTTTTCTGGATATTTTTGCTGTTTTTCTCTCACTGATATAATAATCCGACCAATGAAATTACAGAGACCAATCGTTTCTTTGTCACAAAATCAGTCGCCGATCGAATACTCCCCTCCCCCCCTCACTGTATATACACAGAATACTTTATTCATCCCCAAAGGGAACTTGTATCATGGTGAAGAGGCAGATCGGTGATCAATTCCCCGGGGGAGTGTCCATGGGGGGGGGGTGTCCAGCTCCTCTCTGTAGAACACAGGGGAGGGGGAAGGGTTACACCTCTCGGTCTATTTATAACACGTTTTTAATGGCCGAAGGTGACGCACGTGGGCGGAGCCGTGACAAACGCAGACCAGACTTTCCCAAATACATTAAATCCCAATGAGCAGCAGCGCCACCTAGTGGCCATAATTCAGGATTGTCTCCGGAAACCCCTCAGTAAGGAAAATACCTCGTCATGGTCAGTAGATGGCGCCGAGGAGCCAATGAAATCGCAGGATTGAGCCGAATACGGGGAATTCATCGCGGCTGGGCCAGCGCTGCTCTACGTCCGTCCAGCAAACGTTTTATAAATAGACCCCGCCCCCCCCGAGTGTAGGGCTCGCCATACCGGAGACAATTTCTATTTCCAATCAAGACGTGAAAATCGCCGACCACGAAAAGATGGGATTCAAATGAACCCGACGCAACATGGCGGGAAAAAAAAATATCAGCCATTGGCGAAAAAGCGATGGGAATTTCCCGCGACGTGCGTCTGAAGGTTTCTTCCCCTCGATTGTCTGAGGAGATAGCGATCGGAGAGCGCAGGATCGGATCGTATAAAGCGGTGAATGTGACTGGCCGGACGTTCGGTCGACTGGCGCCATTCGCGGTGGTCACCGGCGCCCCCCAAACACGCCGAGCAAGACGCACGCGTGACGAGTGCCGCGAAACGCGCAGAGCTCATGAAGATCGGCACGCTTCTTTGCTGCGTAGGGCGACCATTGAAGAGCCCCGCCCACTGCGCAACAAAGTGGAGAACGCGCTGCATGGTGTGAATGGGGGGAGGAGGGGGGGGGGGGATCGATCATTGGAGGAGTCACCGCTTCATAAATACCGTCCAATCAGTGGAGGAGAGGAAGGAGGAGGGGAAGGCCCCGATGGAAGCTGCGATCCCACAGAAGATCTTCCTGTGATGTGATCAGGTGGGAGATCTCATGTCCCCCCTCCCCCCATACAGAGCCTGGAAGGGGCCCCGTGTACACCTTGGGAGCCCCCTGTGACCCCCAATCTACCCCTCCCCCCATACAGAGCCTGGAAAGGCCCCCGTGTACACCTTGGGGGCCCCCTGTGACCCCCCAATCTACCCCTCCCCCATACAGAGACTAGAAGGGCCCCCGTGTACACCTTGGGGGCCCCCTGTGACCCCCCAATCTACCCCTCCCCCCATACAGAGCCTGGAAGGGGCCCTGTGTACACCTTGAGGGCCCCCTGTGACCCCCAATCTACCCCTCCCCCCATACAGAGCCTGGAAAGGCCCCCGTGTACACCTTGGGGGCCCCCTGTGACCCCCCAATCAACCCTCCCACATACAGAGACTAGAAGGGCCCCCGTGTACACCTTGGGGGCCCCCTGTGACCCCCCAATCTACCCCTCCCCCATACAGAGACTAGTAGGGCCCCCGTGTACACCTTGGGGGGCCCCTGTGACCCCCCAATCTACCCCTCCCCCCATACAGAGCCTGGAAGGGGCCCTGTGTACACCTTGAGGGCCCCCTGTGACCCCCAATCTACCCCTCCCCCCATACAGAGCCTGGAAAGGCCCCCGTGTACACCTTGGGGGCCCCCTGTGACCCCCCAATCCACCCTCCCACATACAGAGACTAGAAGGGCCCCCGTGTACACCTTGGGGGCCCCCTGTGACCCCCCAATCTACCCCTCCCCCCATACAGAGCCTGGAAAGGCCCCCGTGTACACCTTGGGGGCCCCCTGTGACCCCCCAATCCACCCTCCCACATACAGAGACTAGAAGGGCCCCCGTGTACACCTTGGGGGCCCCCTGTGACCCCCCAATCTACCCCTCCCCCATACAGAGACTAGAAGGGCCCCCGTGTACACCTTGGGGGCCCCCTGTGACCCCCCAATCTACCCCTCCCCCCATACAGAGCCTGGAAGGGGCCCTGTGTACACCTTGAGGGCCCCCTGTGACCCCCAATCTACCCCTCCCCCCCCATACAGAGCCTGGAAAGGCCCCCGTGTACACCTTGGGGGCCCCCTGTGACCCCCCAATCCACCCTCCCACATACAGAGACTAGAAGGGCCCCCGTGTACACCTTGGGGGCCCCCTGTGACCCCCCAATCTACCCCTCCCCCCATACAGAGCCTGGAAAGGCCCCCGTGTACACCTTGGGGGCCCCCTGTGACCCCCCAATCCACCCTCCCACATACAGAGACTAGAAGGGCCCCCGTGTACACCTTGGGGGCCCCCTGTGACCCCCCAATCTACCCCTCCCCCCATACAGAGCTTGGAAGGGGCCCCGTGTACACCTTGGGGGCCCCCCTGTGACCCCCAATCTACCCCTCCCCCCTCACTCACCTGGAGACGGTGCAGATCCAGCCGGAGGATGAGAGGATTGTGCCGAGCGGAGGTGACAGATGTGACTCCAATCACAGACAATTACAGGGTGTGGCCGGGGCCCGTCCCCAGGGGCCCCACATTGTGTACAGAGATCATGTGACTGTGCCAGGGGACACCTCCGAGAAATAATACTCCCCCCCCCCACAATAGACTGCTATGTATACCAGGGGGGAGGGGGGATTAGAGTGTAAGCTCCTCTGTACAGAGACTGATGTGACTGTGGGGGGGAGGGGACATTAGAGTGTAAGCTCCTCTGTACAGAGACTGATGTGACTGTGTGGGGGGAGGGGACATTAGAGTGTAAGCTCCTCTGTACAGAGACTGATGTGACTGTGGGGGAGGGGACATTAGAGTGTAAGCTCCTCTGTACAGAGACTGATGTGACTGTGGGGGGGGGACATTAGAGTGTAAGCTCCTCTGTACAGAGACTGATGTGACTGTGGGGGGGGGACATTAGAGTGTAAGCTCCTCTGTACAGAGACTGATGTGACTGTGGGGGGGGGACATTAGAGTGTAAGCTCCTCTGTACAGAGACTGATGTGACTGTGGGGGGGGAGGGGACATTAGAGTGTAAGCTCCTCTGTACAGAGACTGATGTGACTGTGGGGGGGAGGGGACATTAGAGTGTAAGCTCCTCTGTACAGAGACTGATGTGACTGTGGGGGGAAGGAGGGGACATTAGAGTGTAAGCTCCTCTGTACAGAGACTGATGTGACTGTGGGGGGAAGGAGGGGACATTAGAGTGTAAGCTCCTCTGTACAGAGACTGATGTGACTGTGGGGGGGGGACATTAGAGTGTAATCTCCTCTGTACAGAGACTGATGTGACTGTGGGGGGGAGAGGGGACATTAGAGTGTAAGCTCCTCTGTACAGAGACTGATGTGACTGTGGGGGGGGGGGGGCATTAGAGTGTAAGCTCCTCTGTACAGAGACTAATGTGACTGTGTGGGGGGAGGGGACATTAGAGTGTAAGCTCCTCTGTACAGAGACTGATGTGACTGTGGGGGGGAGGGGACATTAGAGTGTAAGCTCCTCTGTACAGAGACTGATGTGACTGTGGGGGAGGGGACATTAGAGTGTAAGCTCCTCTGTACAGAGACTAATGTGACTGTGTGGGGGGAGGGGACATTAGAGTGTAAGCTCCTCTGTACAGAGACTGA
Source organism: Rana kukunoris (assembly GCA_029574335.1). Classification (NCBI taxonomy): domain Eukaryota; kingdom Metazoa; phylum Chordata; class Amphibia; order Anura; family Ranidae; genus Rana; species Rana kukunoris. The sequence goes on from JAJQKJ010002952.1 coordinate 43,626, forward strand.
TGTGACTGTGGGGGGGAGGGGACATTAGAGTTTAAGCTCCTCTGTACAGAGACTGATGTGACTGTGGGGGGGGGAGGGGACATTAGAGTGTAAGCTCCTCTGTACAGAGACTGATGTGACTGTGGGGGGGGGACATTAGAGTGTAAGCTCCTCTGTACAGAGACTGATGTGACTGTGGGGGGGGGGACATTAGAGTGTAAGCTCCTCTGTACAGAGACTGATGTGACTGTGGGGGGGAGGGGACATTAGAGTGTAAGCTCCTCTGTACAGAGACTGATGTGACTGTGGGGGGGAGGGGACATTAGAGTGTAAGCTCCTCTGTACAGAGACTGATGTGACTGTGGGGGGGAGGGGACATTAGAGTGTAAGCTCCTCTGTACAGAGACTGATGTGACTGTGGGGGGGAGGGGACATTAGAGTGTAAGCTCCTCTGTACAGAGACTGATGTGACTGTGGGGGGGAGGGGACATTAGAGTGTAAGCTCCTCTGTACAGAGACTGATGTGACTGTGGGGGGAGGGGACATTAGAGTGTAAGCTCCTCTGTACAGAGACTGATGTGACTGTGGGGGGGGGGGGGACATTAGAGTGTAAGCTCCTCTGTACAGAGACTGATGTGACTGTGGGGGGAGGGGACATTAGAGTGTAAGCTCCTCTGTACAGAGACTGATGTGACTGTGGGGGGGAGGGGGACATTAGAGTGTAAGCTCCTCTGTACAGAGACTGATGTGACTGTGGGGGGGAGGGGACATTAGAGTGTAAGCTCCTCTGTACAGAGACTGATGTGACTGTGGGGGGGGGGGGGACATTAGAGTGTAAGCTCCTCTGTACAGAGACTGATGTGACTGTGGGGGGGAGGGGACATTAGAGTGTAAGCTCCTCTGTACAGAGACTGATGTGACTGTGGGGGGGAGGGGACATTAGAGTGTAAGCTCCTCTGTACAGAGACTGATGTGACTGTGGGGGGGAGGGGACATTAGAGTGTAAGCTCCTCTGTACAGAGACTGATGTGACTGTGGGGGGGGGGACATTAGAGTGTAATCTCCTCTGTACAGAGACTGATGTGACTGTGGGGGGGAGAGGGGACATTAGAGTGTAAGCTCCTCTGTACAGAGACTGATGTGACTGTGGGGGGGGGGGGCATTAGAGTGTAAGCTCCTCTGTACAGAGACTAATGTGACTGTGTGGGGGGAGGGGACATTAGAGTGTAAGCTCCTCTGTACAGAGACTGATGTGACTGTGGGGGGGAGGGGACATTAGAGTGTAAGCTCCTCTGTACAGAGACTGATGTGACTGTGGGGGGGGGGACATTAGAGTGTAAGCTCCTCTGTACAGAGACTGATGTGACTGTGGGGGGGGGGGACATTAGAGTGTAAGCTCTCTGTACAGAGACTGATGTGACTGTGGGGGGAGGGACATTAGAGTGTAAGCTCCTCTGTACAGAGACTGATGTGACTGTGGGGGGGAGGGGACATTAGAGTGTAAGCTCCTCTGTACAGAGACTGATGTGACTGTGGGGGGGGGAGGGGACATTAGAGTGTAAGCTCCTCTGTACAGAGACTGATGTGACTGTGGGGGGGAGGGGACATTAGAGTGTAAGCTCCTCTGTACAGAGACTGATGTGACTGTGGGGGGGAGGGGACATTAGAGTGTAAGCTCCTCTGTACAGAGACTGATGTGACTGTGGGGGGGAGGGGACATTAGAGTGTAAGCTCCTCTGTACAGAGACTGATGTGACTGTGGGGGGGAGGGGGACATTAGAGTGTAAGCTCCTCTGTACAGAGACTGATGTGACTGTGGGGGGAGGGGGACATTAGAGTGTAAGCTCCTCTGTACAGAGACTGATGTGACTGTGGGGGGGAGGGGGGACATTAGAGTGTAAGCTCCTCTGTACAGAGACTGATGTGACTGTGGGGGGGAGGGGACATTAGAGTGTAAGCTCCTCTGTACAGAGACTGATGTGACTGTGGGGGGGGGGGGGGGGACATTAGAGTGTAAGCTCCTCTGTACAGAGACTGATGTGACTGTGGGGGGGGGAGGGGACATTAGAGTGTAAGCTCCTCTGTACAGAGACTGATGTGACTGTGGGGGGGGGGGGACATTAGAGTGTAAGCTCCTCTGTACAGAGACTGATGTGACTGTGGGGGGGGGGGGGGACATTAGAGTGTAAGCTCCTCTGTACAGAGACTGATGTGACTGTGGGGGGGGGGGGAGGGAACATTAGAGTGTAAGCTCCTCTGTACAGAGACTGATGTGACTGTGGGGGGGGGGAGGGGACATTAGAGTGTAAGCTCCTCTGTACAGAGACTGATGTGACTGTGGGGGGAGGGGGGACATTAGAGTGTAAGCTCCTCTGTACAGAGACTGATGTGACTGTGGGGGGAGGGGGGACATTAGAGTGTAAGCTCCTCTGTACAGAGACTGATGTGACTGTGGGGGGAGGGGGGACATTAGAGTGTAAGCTCCTCTGTACAGAGACTGATGTGACTGTGGGGGGGGTGCCGGGGTTTCCCTGGCATTTGGGGGCCCCCCGGGGGTGAAGTGGCCCCTGGAATCGGCTCTACCTGTACACACCTCCCCCGTACGGAGCCGATGAATCATCTTCTGTGTTATATTTGGACTGGAGGGATTTTTATTCTGTTTCCATGACGACGGGAGGATGAAAAGAGACAGAAGGTCCATTGTGTGTGAGGACCGCGCGCTCCGCCATCCGCACCTCATATATAGAGATCTCTAATCTGTATACAGAGGAGACACAGCGAGATCAACCGATCCCCTCTATATACGATCGTTCCCCCCGAGGATCCAGAGGAAGGCGAAACCCAGCAGAGCTTCATCCAATTATCTCCTTCCTGATCCCCCCCCCTTATGTATTATACATGGAGATCATATCCCCCCCTTATGTATTATACATGGAGATCATATCCCCCCCTTATGTATTATACATGGAGATCATATCCCCCCCCTTATGTATTATACATGGAGATCATATCCCCCCTTATGTATTATACATGGAGATCATATCCCCCCCTTATGTATTATACATGGAGATCATATCCCCCCTTATGTATTTATACATGGAGATCATACCCCCCCTTATGTATTATACATGGAGATCATATCCCCCCCTTATGTATTTTATACATGGAGATCATATCCCCCCTTATGTATTTATACATGGAGATCATATCCCCCCTTATGTATTTATACATGGAGATCATATCCCCCCTTATGTATTATACATGGAGATCATATCCCCCCCTTATGTATTATACATGGAGATCACATCCCCCCTTATGTATTTATACATGGAGATCATATCCCCCTAATGTATTATACATGGAGATCATATCCCCCCCTTATGTATTATACATGGAGATCACATCCCCCCTTATGTATTTATACATGGAGATCATATCCCCCCTAATGTATTATACATGGAGATCATATCCCCCCCTTATGTATTATACATGGAGATCATATCCCCCCTTATATATTATACATGGAGATCATATCCCCCCTTATGTATTTATACATGGAGATCATATACCCCCCTTATGTTTTTATACATTGAGATCATATCCCCCCCTTATGTATTTATACATGGAGATCATATCCCCCCCTTATGTATTTATACTTGGAGTTCATATCCCCCCTTATGTATTTATACATGGAGATCATATACCCCCCTTATGTATTTATACATAGAGATCATATCCCCCCTTATGTATTTATACATGGAGATCATATCCCCCCCTTATGTATTATACATGGAGATCATATCCCCCCTTATGTATTTATACATGGAGATCATATCCCCCCCTAATGTATTTATACATGGAGATCATATCCCCCCCTTATGTATTTATACATGGAGATCATATCCCCCCCTAATGTATTTATACATGGAGATCATATCCCCCCTTATGTATTTATACATGGAGATCATATCCCCCCCTAATGTATTTATACATGGAGATCATATCCCCCCTTATGTATTTATACATGGAGATCACATCCCCCCCCTTATGTATTATACATGGAGATCACATCCCCCCCTTATGTATTATACATGGAGATCATATCCCCCCCCTTATGTATTATACATGGAGATTATTTGAAAACGGTGTTCAGACCCCACACGTGAGGTATCATAGCGTGCGTTAGAGCGAGAGCGATAATTCTAGCTCCAGACCTCCTCTGTAACTCTAAACATGTAACTAGTAAAAAAATAAATAAAATGAAAGCGTCGCCTATGAGGATCTTTAAGTAGCGTAGTTTGGCGCCATTCCATGAGGGTGACGCGTTGGGTATCTTCGGCGTGACTTCATCTTTCACATTATACACAATAATTGGTCTCACTTTACTGTTTTGTTATTCTTTAATTCATGAACACATTTATAGTATTTGGGGGTTCCGAGTCATTTTCTCACAACAAATCAGATCTTTGCATGTAGGAGAGAAGTGCCCCCCGGTAAGGAAGGGGTTAATGTGGGGGGGGGGGTAATCCGGCCAATCCTTGTGTGGACGCCGCTCGGCCCCCCCGTATTCGTTTTCCGGGGGGACGGATCTATCGGTGCGATGATAAGATCAAGACTCAACGCGTTTCGGCCGATCAAAAGGGCCGTCATCAGGAAGCTCTGTACTCACCATCTTAAAGGGGCAGTACACCCACTATTACCTACAGGTGAGTCTAGGTTAAGGCCTACCTGTAGGTGCTGGAGATATCTCCGAAGCCTCCACGGTTTAGGACAGGGGTGGGCAACCTCGGCCCACCAGCTGTGGTGAAACTACAAATCCCATCATGCCTCTGCCTCTAGGAGTCACGCCTGTGATTGTCGGGGGGTCTTGCAACGTCTCCTGGGACTTGTAGTTTCAAAACAGCTGGAGAGCCGAGGTTGCCCACTGCCGATTTCTACGGCGCATGCGCACTTTAGAAAGGGCAGATCGTGCCGCCCCCGAGTATTTCTGAGGCTCTCCGGCGCCCCCCACCTCTGGCCACATGCGGTATTGCATGCCATAGAAGTCAATGTGGAACAAATTATCTTCCTTTCCATTGACTTCTATGGGGAAACTCGCTTTGATATGAGAGTGCTTTGGATTACAAGCGTCCTCCTGGAACGGATTATCCTCGTAATCTGAGGGTCCGTCGCGTATTAGATTGTAAGCCCCCAGAAGTGCAGAGTATGTGCGGATCAATTATATCAATGCCCGTACGGGTATATAAGCCCACACTTAAGATGGCGGATTCAGAGTTTCCTGATGACGGCCCTTTAAATTGTCTGAAACGCGTTGAGGCTTAATCGCGACCATAGATCCGCCCCCGGAAAATGAATACAGGGGACCAAGCCTCACCACAACAGTGGTGTCCATACATGGATTGGCCGGATTACCCCCACATTAACAATACACGCCGATCACACCGGGTGCCGGCCCCCAAACAACGTGAGTGCGTCCGATTTGTTTATTTTGAATCTTTTTAACCACTTAAGCCCCGCCTCCTGTACATTTACGTCGGCACGGCTGGGCACATGCCTGTACAGGTACGTCCTCTGCTAGTGCCCAGCCGTGGGTCGTGCGCCCGCGACACGGTCCGAAGCTCCAGGACCCGATCGCCTCTGTAGTCCCGCGATCGGTCCCCGGGGCTGAAGAACGGGGAGAGGTGTATGTAAACACGGCTTCCCCGTTCTTCACTGCGGCGGCGTCATCGATCGTGTGATCCCTGTTATAGGGGGGGGACGTGATCGATGACGTCACACCTACAGCCACACCCCCCCTACAGTAAACACAGGTGAGGTCACACATTCCCCTTCAGTGCCCCCTAGTGGTTAACTCCTTCACTACCATTGTCATTTTCACAGTAATCAGTGCATTTTATAGCACTTTTCGCCGTGAAAATGACGATGGTCCCAAAAATGTGCCAAAATTGTCCGATGTGTCCACCGTAATGTCGCAATCACAAATAAAAAAAAATAAAAAAACCGCCGCCATTAGTAGTAAAAAAAAAAAAAATAATAATAAAAATGCAATAAAACTCTCCCCTATTTTGTAAACGCTGTAAATTTTGCGCAAACCAACCGATAAACGCTTATTGCGATTTTTTTTACCAATTATAGGTAGAAGAATCCGGATCGCCCTAAACTGAGGGGAAATGTTTTTTATATATTTTTGGGGGATATTTATTATAGAAAAAAGTAAAAAATATTGCATTTTTTTTTCAAAATTGCGGCTCTATTTTTGTTTGTAGCGCAAAAAATAAAAACCGCCGAGGTGATCAAATACCACCAAAAGAAATCTCTACTTGTGGGGAAAAAAAAGACGCCAATTTTGTTTGGGAGCCGCGTCGCACGACCGCGCAATTGTCTGTTAAAGTGACGCAGTGCCGAATCGCAAAACCTGGCCGGGTCCTTTCCCTGTCTAATGGTCCGGGTCTTAAGTGGTTAATAAATTGCGGTATTACACTATGGGAGCCCCTCCCCCATCTGTCATTCTTTCTTCCCACCCATTGAGGACCATCCTAAATACATCCGAGTCCGGAACGCACCATCTGGGAGGGGCTTGATCCCCCATAAAAGCGCAATGACCATCCCAGGGATAGAAGGTCAAAGTGTAAAGGTGAGCGCACATCCATGTGTGTGGGGGGGGGGGGGCGGCACCTCTGTCTGAACCCCGAACCCCCTATTAATCCATCTACGCCCACAAGCAATTTATTTTAAGAATTTTAGGGGGTTTGTCCCATCTCTTGTTTTGACATTTTTGCAGCCTTGATTTTCTTTTTACATATTCCGTTATATTCTTGGTAACATTAGATGATGAGGAGAGAGGAGGAGGAGGGAGGGAGGAGGAAGGGGGAGGAGGAGGAGAGAGGAGGAGGAGGAGAGAGGAAGGAGGAGGAGGAGAGAGGAGGAAGGAGGAGGAGGAGAGAGAGGAGAAGGGAGGAGGAGGAGAGAGGAGGAGGAGAGAGGAGGAAGGAGGAGGAGGAGAGAGGGGAAGGAGGAGGAGGAGGGGGAGGAGGATTATTGTGTCCCTTCATTTTTATATTTTTTTAAACGCTCTTTTCTTATTTTTATCCCTTTAGACGTCTTGCCCCCGGGGAATATCACTCTGCAGTTCGGAATTCCCGTTTCTGGGCCCATCGGTGCCGATCTTCCCTCCCAGTCCCGGAGAGCGGCCCCCTCATCCTTGGGAAATTTGTTCTCTTATCTTACCTGTAATGTAAGCATTTGATCCTCCAATCAGAGACCCCCCCACCCCTCCCCCCACACACAATATAAAACACGAGGAGTGACAAGAAACACTTTATTTACATCCTTCAATACAAAACCATCCAGAATATATCTATATACAGCACATGTACATATCCACACCCTATATATATACAGGAGGTATTTACATCAATGATCGGCGACTCCCTCCATCAGGGAAGAGTCTGTATATACATTGTATCACTAATACTAGGGAGGCAGAACAACAGGACCGCCCCCGAGGGACAGCCGGTCACTGGACCACCACCCCTCCCTCCCTCCCTCCCTCCCTCCGAGGGACAGCCAGACACTGGACCACCCCCCCTCCGAGGGACAGCCGGACACAGGACCTCCCCGCTCCGAGGGACAGCTGGTCACAGGACCACCCCCCCTTCCTCCGAGGGACAGCCGGTCACAGGAACCACCCCCCCCCCCCCCCCCCCCCACGAGGGACAGCTGGACACAGGACCACCCCCCTCCCCCCTCCGAGGGACAGCCGGACACAGGACCACCCCCCTCCGAGGGACAACCAGTCACAGGACCACCCCCCCTCCCTCCAAGGGACAACCGGTTACAGGACCACCCCCTCCCTCCGAGGGACAGCCGGACACAGGACCACTCCCCCCCTCCCTCCAAGGGACAACCGGTCACAGGACCACCCCCCTCCCTCCCTCCAAGGGACAACCGGTCACAGGACCACCCCCCTCCCTCCCTCCAAGGGACAACCGGTCACAGGACCACCCCCCTCCCTCCCTCCGAGGGACAACCAGTCACAGGACCACCCCCCTCCCTCCCTCCGAGGGACAACCAGTCACAGGACCACCCCCTCCCTCCGAGGGACAACCAGTCACAGGACCACCCCCCTCCCTCCGAGAGACAACCAGTCACAGGACCACCCCCCTCCCTCCGAGGGACAACCAGTCACAGGACCACCCCCCTCCCTCCGAGGGACAACCAGTCAGGACCACCCCCCTCCCTCCGAGGGACAACCAGTCACAGGACCACCCCCCTCCCTCCGAGGGACAACCGGTCACAGGACCACCCCCCTCCCTCCGAGGGACAACCGGTCACAGGACCACCCCCCTCCCTCCGAGGGACAACCAGTCACAGGACCACCCCCCTCCCTCCGAGGGACAACCGGTCACAGGACCACCCCCCTCCCTCCGAGGGACAACCAGTCACAGGACCACCCCCCTCCCTCCGAGGGACAACCAGTCACAGGACCACCCCCCTCCCTCCGAGGGACAGCCGGTCACAGGACCACCCCCTCCCTCCGAGGGACAACCAGTCACAGGACCACCCCCCCTCCGAAGGACAGCCGGTCACAGGACCACCCCCTCCCTCCGAGGGACAACCAGTCACAGGACCACCCCCTCCCTCCGAGGGACAACCAGTCACAGGACCACCCCCCTCCCTCCGAGGGACAACCAGTCACAGGACCACCCCCCTCCCTCCGAGGGACAGCCAGTCACAGGACCACCCCCTCCCTCCGAGGGACAACCAGTCACAGGACCACCCCCTCCCTCCGAGGGACAACCAGTCACAGGACCACCCCCTCCCTCCGAGGGACAACCAGTCACAGGACCACCCCCTCCCTCCGAGGGACAACCAGTCACAGGACCACCCCCCTCCCTCCGAGGGACAACCAGTCACAGGACCACCCCCTCCCTCCGAGGGACAACCAGTCACAGGACCACCCTCTCCCTCCGAGGGACAACCAGTCACAGGACCACCCCCCTCCCTCCGAGGGACAGCCAGTCACAGGACCACCCCCTCCCTCCGAGGGACAGCCGGTCACAGGACCTCCTCCATCCGAGGGACAGCCAATCACAGGACCGAGGTGTCGGGAGCAGCCAGGAAACTCAGTACAAAAAAGGTGGACAGTAACTTATTAAGTTATTGTCCAATATCAGCTGATTATCAGTTTGCACAGTGCAGCGCCCCCCGCTGGACAGCCAGGGATGACGCCAGTCAGTGAATGACACAAAGCATTATGGGTAGAGCAGGAGGCGGCTCGGGTGCATTATAGATCTCCGCCGCCCAAAGCCACCAATCAGAACGGCGCTTCCAGATTCCAGCTCTGAAAAGATCCGATTGGCGGCTCTGTGCAGCACAGACAGTTCTCATTGCAGCATTCAGGGAGGGGGAGGGGAGCTGCTGGGCCTATCAATGTGCCTGAAACCGGAAGTGTCCGTTACCATGACAACCAGATCCTTCCATCATACCGCCACAGCCGGTCAGGAGTTCCCATTGGTTGCTTCCAGCAACAGACAGTTTTTATTGCAGGCACTTTGATCCTTGTATGGGCAGAACGTATGACCCTGAAACACAAGGGGGGGGGGGGGGGGCCCAACTGCGCCATCGCCCGTAGCAACCAGACATCGCGTCTGATCATCCCAGAGATTGCTGAAGCCTGATTGGCTGAACTCAAGAGAAGCACAAACATAATTACCACCTGAAATAAAGGGAGGACCCCCCCCCCCCCAGCAGAGACTCTCCACTAGACTGCAAGCTCCTCTGGCAAGGATCTGTGGCCCTATGGTGGCACTTTAAGAACTATAACAAGGCCGGCCCACAAAGGAGGAAGAACAGAGAAAGAACCATCTGTGATAAAGCCCCTCCCACTGTGACAATGCCCCTCCCCACATCTCCGCCCACAGAATCCAACCCCCTCCCCTTTCCAGCAGGGAGAATCTTCGGGTTCAGGGGCGGGGTTTGCTGTCCTCTGAATTTAAAACATTGCACTTGACCAACAAGCCGCGGGGGTGTGACGTCATGGCGGACGCCGCGGGGGTGTGACGTCATGGCGGACGCCGCGGGGGTGTGACGTCATGGCGGACGCCGCGGGGTTCTGCCAGGTTCACACCGTGGTCATGACCTTCAGCGACCCCGTGTGGAAGCGCATTATCTTTTTCTTCAGCGCCTGCGAGGCTTTGACTTTGAACACTTGGGGGCGCCCTTCGGCATCGCGGGGGGGAAGCTGCATTGGCCACACCAGCTCCCCTTCTTCCTCCTCCTCTTCCCCCTCCGAATCGACCCGCGGCTCCACCTCCGGCACCCCGGCGCTGATCTCAGCCGTTGACCTCCACTTTCTGCAGGGCGGGCCGAGCCTCACCGGCGGGGCCCTCCCTTCTCTGCCCAGGGTGTAGCACCGCCCTCCTTCCTGCACGGGGCCCCACTCTGGGACAAAGGCCTGCTGGTCGGCCCAGCCCTCCGTCTGCGATCGGGCATTGGCCCAGCTCTCCCTGTGGTTCCTGGGGTGACCCCAGGCATCTAGGTTCCCCCTGGAGCCCCCCCACGCTTCGGCGCGCCCCCCAGCTTCCACGTTCTCCTCCGGCTCCTGAATGGGGTCCCTCAGGCTGGTCTCAGACAGAGACCGCGGCGTCCTGCGCCCTCCCCTTTTCCGTGGCGGCTCCTCTGCCGACAGACATTTCCTGGGGGGTCTGGGCGGAGAGCCCTCCACGCTGCGGCCCTTCAGCAGGGGTGGGTGCTTCCTTCGGGGGCCCCGGTGGACAGGGGTGTGAGGGGTGTTGGTGGCCATTCTACAGACTGGAGTTGGAGCAGGAATGGGGGGAGGGGGGGGGAGGGGGAGAGGGGCGCTCGGCAGAGACGGAGCGCATGTAGGGCGTGCGGAGCTGGCGGCGGAGAAGAGACAGGATGTAGCCTTCGGCCCTGCGAGCGGGGGGAGGGGGCGGAGAGGAAGGGGAGGGGTAGGGAGCAGACATGGAGCGAGGAACCAGCAGGCGGGAAGAAGAGGAGCGGGGGTGCTGGGATCCCACAACCAGGTCACCTGAGGATGGAAGAAGAGGGGGGGGGTTACAGGGGGGCAGAGGCGGAAAAACGCAACGATCAAATCAATTTGATCCAGGGGGCGGGGTAGAGAGAGGGGGAGGGGAGGGCGGAGCCTTACCTGCGCTCTTCGGGCGCTCGCTGGCATAATGCATGCGGGCCTCCGTCTGACCCGTCCTGGGGGGCCGGTCCAGGAAGACGTCACATGACTCCGAGTTGTTGGCGTCCAAGTCCGCTGTGAAGACAGAGAGCGGGGGAGGGGCACATAAAAACGGGCGAGTTATTAAAAGGTGGAGAAAAAAACACGAAGATCGGCAGCAAAAAGATCCTCTGGTGGTCCTAAACCCCGCCCCCCCCCAATCACTATGTGATGTCCCAGGGGCAACCCCAGGAGACCAGAGGGTATGGAGGCACCTATAGGGGACCCAGGGATGGGGGGGGGGGGGGGGGAGAGGAACATCTACAAAGGAACAAGGGTGGGAAAAGAACGTTGGGAGACCCCAGGGGGTGGGAGGGGGAGGAGCATGCCTGGAGACCCCAGGGGGTGGGAGGGGGAGGAGCATGCCTGGAGACCCCAGGGGGTGGGAGGGGGAGGAGCATGCCTGGAGACCCCAGGGGGTGGGAGGGGCATGCCTGGAGACCCCAGGGGGTAGGAGGGGGAGGGGCCCCAGACCCCAGGGGTAGGAGGGGGAGGGGCATGCCCGAAGACCCCAGGGGGTGGGGGGGAGGGGGGGAGGGGGTGGGAGGGGGGGAGGAGCATGCCTGGAGACCCCAGGGGGTGGGAGGGGGGGAGGAGCATGCCTGGAGACCCCAGGGGGTGGAAGGAGCATGCCTGGAGACCCCAGGGGGTGGGAGGAGCATGCCTGGAGACCCCAGGGGGTGGGAGGAGCATGCCTGGAGACCCCAGGGGGTGGGAGGGGGAGGAGCATGCCTGGAGACCCCAGGGGGTGGGAGGGGGAGGAGCATGCCTGGAGACCCCAGGGGGTAGGAGGGGCATGCCCGAAGACCCCAGGGGGGCGGGAGGGGGGAGGAGCATGCCTGGAGACCCCAGGGGGTAGGAGGGGGAGGAGCATGCCTGGAGACCCCAGGGGGTAGGAGGGGGAGGGGCATGCCCAAAGACCCCAGGGGGGCGGGAGGGGGGAGGAGCATGCCTGGAGACCCCAGGGAGGGGGAGGAGCATGCCTGGAGACCCCAGGGAGGGGGAGGAGCTTGCTTGGAGACCCCAGGGAGGGGGAGGAGCTTGCTTGGAGACCCCAGGGGGTGGGAGGGGGAGGAGCATGCCTGGAGACCCAGCTGGAAATGGGCCCTCAGATACACAACCCTGATAATGCGTCTCGAAGTGCCGGAGCTGCTACCCGATCACTGGAGGTGACTTGTAGTCTCTGCACTCCCCACCAATCAGCTTCACCCTTCCAGGAGCCCAGCACAGACTGCAGAGTGGGAGGGAAGATCTGATTGGTGGAGGCGGGACACACAGGTGCGTGCTCCTGTAGCAGAGAGGTCATGTGACTCCCCCCCCCCCCCCCCCCCCCCCCCCCCCCCCCCCATGCCGCGCACTCACCGCTTTGGCTGTCGGTCTCGGCTCTCAGTCTGAGCTCTCCCAGCTGTCTCTCCAACTCCCACAACTGTCTGTCCAGATCCTGCGGAAAGAAAACAGACATGTGACAAGGTCATGTGACCTGTAGGGGGTGTGTCGGCTCCATGTGAGCGCCAATATTGGGGCCACTTTCTCATTTCCCAATTCCGTCACCCCCCCCCCCCCCTCATTGCAGGAAATCTGCTGCCAATGTGTGGCCCTCAGGGGGACCATCCTGGATGAGGCGAGGGGCAGCCTCAGAAGAGCGGGCGCAGAGGGCAGCCGCAGAAGAGCGGGCGCAGAGGGGAGCCGCAGAAGGGGCGCGCAGAGGGGAGCCGCAGAAGGGGGGCGCAGAGGGGCAGCCGCAGAAGGGGGGCGCAGAGGGGCAGCCGCAGAAGGGAGGCGCAGAGGGGCAGCCGCAGAAGGGGGGCGCAGAGGGGCAGCCGCAGAAGGGGGGCGCAGAGGGGCAGCCGCAGAAGGGGGGCGCAGAGGGGAGCTGCAGAAGGGGGGCGCAGAGGGGAGCTGCAGAAGGGGGGCGCAGAGGGGCAGCCGCACAAGAGCGGGCGCAGGGGGCAACCGCAGAAGGGGGGCGCAGGGGGCAGCCGCAGAAGGGGGACGCAGGGGGCAACCGCAGAAGGGGGACGCAGGGGGCAACCGCAGAAGGGGGGCGCAGGGGGCAACCGCAGAAGGGGGGCGCAGGGGGGCAGCCGCAGAAGGGGGGCGCAGGGGGGAGCTGCAGAAGGCGGGGCGCAGGGGGCAGCCGCAGAAGAGCGGGCGCAGGGGGCAGCCGCAGAAGGGGGGCGCAGAGGGCAGCCGCAGAAGAGCGGGCGCAGAGGGCAGCCGCAGAAGAGCGGGCGCAGAGGGGAGCCGCAGAAGGGGCGCGCAGAGGGGAGCCGCAAAAGGGGGGCGCAGAGGGGAGCCGCAGAGAGCAGGGGGGGCGCAGAGGGCCAGCCGCAGAAGGGGGGCGCAGAGGGGCAGCCGCAGAAGGGAGGCGCAGAGGGGCAGCCGCAGAAGGGGGGCGCAGAGGGGCAGCCGCAGAAGGGGGGCGCAGAGGGGCAGCCGCAGGGGGGGCGCAGAGGGGCAGCCGCAGAAGGGGGGCGCAGAGGGGCAGCCGCAGAAGGGGGGCGCAGAGGGGCAGCCGCAGAAGGGGGGCGCAGAGGGGCAGCCGCAGAAGGGGGGCGCAGAGGGGAGCTGCAGAAGGGGGGCGCAGAAGGGGGGGGCAGATCGGTATATATAACGTTCGGTGTAATGAGGTATTTCAGGGGGCGGTATGGAAAGGTATTATAGGATTCGGTGCGGATAATGATCGGTAGCCGGGCCACTCACCTCGTCCCCGCGGAGCGCCCTGCGGACCCGCACCTCCTGCCTCTCCCGGAGGAGCCTCAGCTCGCACAGGCCGGCCACACTCCCCCGCAGCAGCTGTCGGAGCCGCCCCCGGTCTATGGAGCCGCCCGTTCCCAGCATGTCTCCTCGCCGGCGGCTGACACCCGACTGATTGGCCTCACACTGCGCACAGCGGCCCGGAGAACCGCAACAGCCAACCACAGGACAGCGCCGTCCCGCTCTGACCAATCACAGGGGAGCTCGTATGACATTCCCCGCCCCTTGCAGAAGCTGTCCCCGCCCTATCAGGCGTCCCATCCAACCGGAAAGCACAATATTTGCATAAGGGCGGGGAGACAAGGATGAGGCCACACCTACACGTGTCAGACCCGCCCCTCCTAAGAATGACGGACCAATGGCGGTGATCTGCCAGTCTGGTTCCACCTATCTGTTTTGTTCCAGCTGAGCACGCCCATCCGACGGAAACTGCCGAGCGCGAACAGCTGTGTGTTAGCTGCCAGATGCGCTCGCTCCCGATCGTGCGGATGCCAGGTAATGCACGCTGCCGCTCGGCAGGAAGGGGAGGAATGAGGGGAGGAATGTATTTATTTATTTGTATTGTTAACGGTGATCTGCCAGTCTGGTTCCATCTGCTAAACAGCGGTCATCATGGCCACTGTGTAACAGATCCATCACCAATATGTTTAAATGAATTACTTGATGCCCCTTGCTGTATAATGTATAACCAATAATAAAAAAATATATTAACTGTTTAATATCACATTCCTCTCCTACATAGAAGCATGTGTAACCAATAAAAAAATAAAAATTAACTGTTTAATATCACATTCTTTTCCTACATGACCTCATGTAGGAAAAGAATGTGATATTGAACAGTTAATATATATTTTTTTTATTGGTTACACATGCTTCTATGTAGGAGAGGAATGTGATATTAAACAGTTAATATATTTTTTTATTATTGGTTATACATTATACAGCAAGGGGCATCAAGTAATTCATTTAAACATATTGGTGATGGATCTGTTACACAGTGGCCATGTATGGATGGATGGGTCATGTATTGGCGGGATGGATGAATGGATGGGTCATGTATTGGCGGGATGGATGGATGGGTCATGTATTGGCGGGATTGATAGATGGGTCATGTATTGGCATGTACATGCCACCCACCCCCATACACTCCGCACCCCTCTCACCCACATGCCACCCACCCCTATACGCTCCGTGCCCCTCATCTACATGCCGCCCACCACCATACACTCCGCACCCCTATCACCTACATGCCACCCACCCCTATACGCTCCGCGCCCCTCTCATCTACATGCCGCCCACCACTATACACTCCGCACCCCTCTCACCCACATGCCACCCACCCCTATACGCTCCGTGCCCCTCATCTACATGCCGCCCACCACCATACACTCCGCACCCCTCTCATCTACATGCCGCCCACCACCATACACTCCGCACCCCTCTCATCTACATGCCACCCACCACCATACACTCCGCACCCCTCTCATCTACATGCCACCCACCACCATACACTCCGCACCCCTCTCATCTACATGCCGCCCACCACCATACACTCCGCACCCCTATCACCTACATGCCACCCACCACCATACACTCCGCACCCCTCTCATCTACATGCCGCCCACCACCATACACTCCGCACCCCTCTCATCTACATGCCGCCCACCACCATACACTCCGCACCCCTCTCACCCACATGCCACCCACCCCTATACGCTCCGTGCCCCTCATCTACATGCCGCCCACCACCATACACTCCGCACCCCTCTCACCTACATGCCACCCACCCCTATACGCTCCGTGCCCCTCATCTACATGCCGCCCACCACCATACACTCCGCACCCCTCTCACCCACATGCCACCCACCCCTATACGCTCCGTGCCCCTCATCTACATGCCGCCCACCACCATACACTCCGCACCCCTCTCATCTACATGCCACCCACCCCTATACGCTCCGTGCCCCTCATCTACATGCCGCCCACCACCATACACTCCGCACCCCTCTCACCCACATGCCACCCACCCCTATACGCTCCGCGCCCCTCTCATCTACATGCCGCCCACCACTATACACTCCGCACCCCTCTCACCCACATGCCACCCACCCCTATACGCTCCGTGCCCCTCATCTACATGCCGCCCACCACCATACACTCCGCACCCCTCTCATCTACATGCCGCCCACCACCATACACTCCGCACCCCTCTCATCTACATGCCACCCACCACCATACACTCCGCACCCCTCTCATCTACATGCCACCCACCACCATACACTCCGCACCCCTCTCATCTACATGCCGCCCACCACCATACACTCCGCACCCCTATCACCTACATGCCACCCACCACCATACACTCCGCACCCCTCTCATCTACATGCCGCCCACCACCATACACTCCGCACCCCTCTCATCTACATGCCGCCCACCACCATACACTCCGCACCCCTCTCACCCACATGCCACCCACCCCTATACGCTCCGTGCCCCTCATCTACATGCCGCCCACCACCATACACTCCGCACCCCTCTCACCTACATGCCACCCACCCCTATACGCTCCGTGCCCCTCATCTACATGCCGCCCACCACCATACACTCCGCACCCCTCTCACCCACATGCCACCCACCCCTATACGCTCCGTGCCCCTCATCTACATGCCGCCCACCACCATACACTCCGCACCCCTCTCATCTACATGCCGCCCACCACCATACACTCCGCACCCCTCTCATCTACATGCCGCCCACCACCATACACTCCGCACCCCTCTCATCTACATGCCGCCCACCACCATACACTCCGCACCCCTCTCACCCACATGCCACCCACCCCTATACGCTCCGTGCCCCTCATCTACATGCCGCCCACCACCATACACTCCGCACCCCTCTCATCTACATGCCGCCCACCACCATACACTCCGCACCCCTCTCATCTACATGCCGCCCACCACCATACACTCCGCACCCCTATCACCTACATGCCACCCACCACCATACACTCCGCACCCCTCTCATCTACATGCCGCCCACCACCATACACTCCGCACCCCTCTCATCTACATGCCGCCCACCACCATACACTCCGCACCCCTCTCATCTACATGCCGCCCACCACCATACACTCCGCACCCCTATCACCTACATGCCACCCACCACCATACACTCCGCACCCCTCTCATCTACATGCCGCCCACCACCATACACTCCGCACCCCTCTCACCCACATGCCACCCACCCCTATACGCTCCGTGCCCCTCATCTACATGCCGCCCACCACCATACACTCCGCACCCCTCTCACCTACATGCCACCCACCCCTATACGCTCCGTGCCCCTCATCTACATGCCGCCCACCACCATACACTCCGCACCCCTCTCATCTACATGCCGCCCACCACCATACACTCCGCACCCCTCTCACCCACATGCCACCCACCCCTATACGCTCCGTGCCCCTCATCTACATGCCGCCCACCACCATACACTCCGCACCCCTCTCATCTACATGCCGCCCACCACCATACACTCCGCACCCCTCTCATCTACATGCCGCCCACCACCATACACTCCGCACCCCTCTCATCTACATGCCGCCCACCACCATACACTCCGCACCCCTCTCATCTACATGCCGCCCACCACCATACACTCCGCACCCCTCTCACCCACAGTGGCGGCTGCTGCACAAACATTTTTTGGGCCGCAAACAAACAGAAAAAACAATTGCAGCCTCACTGTGCCGATCAATTGTCACCACTGTGCCCAGTAATATACTGCCACTGACCTGTAAAATGCACCACCTGGCACTTACCTTTCTGGGATCAGCTGTGCTTCTACTGTCCCTTGATGTCTTATCGCACTCTTGGTCATGCTTCAGCCAATCAGGTTACTGGTAACCAGAAACGGTGAACCTGATTGGCTGAGATGCCTGTCACTCTTATCCAAGGAACGCACCCCCCGTGCGTTCCGAGGATAAGCATGATAGGCATTTTCACAGCCAACCAACCAGCTGCCGTTATTCAGATGGCCGGTGATGTAAAATTGCATCGGACCTGTGAAAAAATCGGGTCCACGGCGCATGCGCTGCGCAAGCGCCTTTTTCGTCCATGAAAATCCTCGACTCGGGCAGGCGGAGGTGGAGCTGGATTCTTAATTACATCACCGCCAGCACCGCCTCCAACTCCGTCCCTAAAGCACAGGCTTCTTGAGATCCGAGAAAAACATAAGACTCGGATGGGTGGGCGGAGGCGGAGCAGATTCTCAATTACATTTTTGCCAGCACCGCCTCCAGCCCCGCCCCTAAAGCAGCTTTTTGAGGTCCATAAGAAACATAGACTCGGGTGGGCGGGCGGAGGCTTTTAAAGCATCGATACCAATGTATAATAACATGTTACAAGACTGTCAAGAAAATGGGTATTTAGGAGGAGAGGCTTCTGAATACCTGACCATGGGAACCAACAAATACATTTGCATTTTATTACTCTTTTCAATGGGACAGTTTAAAGTGGAACTTTAGGTTTGATTTAACTTTGAAGTGAAATGTTACCCAAAAAGTAAAGTTCCGCTCTTCTGTATTTTTTTAATTTTTTAGGCTCCATGTACACGGGACCATCCTTCCAGCTGTAGGGATCACCCTCCCCACCCCACTACCATCCTCCCAGCTGTAGGGATCACCCCCCACCCCACTACCATCCTCCCAGCTGTAGGGATCACCCCCCACCCCACTACCATCCTCCCAGCTGTAGGGATCACCCCCCACCCCACCACCATCCTCCCAGCTGTAGGGATCATCCCCCTACCACCATCCTCCCAGCTGTAGGGATCACCCCCCCACCCCACTTCCATCCTCCCAGCTGTAGGGAACACCCCCCAACCCCACTACCATCCTCCCAGCTGTAGGGATCACCCACCCCACCCCACTACCATCCTCCCAGCTGTAGGCATCACCCACCCCACCCCACTACCATCCTCCCAGCTGTAGGGATCCCCCACCACCATGCTCCCAGCTGTAGGGATCACCCCCCCACCACCACCATCCTCCCAGCTGTAGGGATCACCCCCCACTACCATCCTCCCAGCTGTAGGGATCCATCCCCACCACCATCCTCCCACCTGTAGGGATCAGCCCCTCACCATCCTTTCAGCTGTAGGGATCAGCCCTGCGTCCTCCCAGCTGTAGGGATCAGCCCTCCGTCCTCCCAGCTGTAGGGATCAGCCCTCTGTTTTTGACACACGGTCCGTATTCATCCGATTCCCCATAGGGGAGAGTGGAGAAGAGACAGGGCGTTCCCTGCACAGTGTGCGGGGACCGCCCTGTCCGCCGACAGCTCAGCGGGGATCCCCGCTGAGCCGACGGACACACACAAAAACGGTCCGCTCCGTGTGAAAGGAGCCTTAGGCATTCAATAGGATCGCTTAAAGCTTTGGCCAATCAGGAGAAAGGTTTTACTGACCTGCCTGCTGATTGGCAAGGAGGAACTTTAGTGTGAAAATAGCCTCTGGCTCTAATCACGTGCTTCAAAATAAACACCCCGCCTATACCCGCCATAGTATTTCATGTGTCCGGCATCCTGAAAGGGGCCGGGCACATGAATAGGGAGGGCGGCAGAGGTGATGGGGGCGGTTGTCCATGCATTGTGGGCCCACCATGCAACCATGCAGGGGCCACCACTGGTCTTTGATCTCTGTCAAGTGCTGGGGTCTGGATCGCCTCCGCTGCTTTTCCTCCAATTAGGCCAAAGAAGCTGAGTGCGAGTTTACCTATAGCCCTCACACTGGAGACTTGTATACCATCATCATGGCATCCCAGGATGGTGGGTACCAGGTCACGGGAGGGCAGAGCGCATGTGTGACCCGCTTTGGGGGTCACTGGTGGCTTAGGGAGAAGGAGAGGGCCCCTGGGTGGACGTGGGAGAAGGAGACGGCACCTGGGTGTTTGGAGGAGGAGAGGGCCCCTGGGTGTCCGTGGGAGAAGTAGAGGCCACCTGGGTCTTTGGAGGAGGAGAAGAGGGTCCCTGGGTGGCTAGGGAAGAAGAAGAGGGTCCCTGGGTGACTGGGGGAGAAGGAGAGCGAACCTGGGTGGTTGGCAGAGAAGGAGTGAGCCCATGGCTGTTTGAAGAAGGAGATGGGCCCCAGTGTTGACCAAAATTGGAAGAGCTGGTCCTTGGGTGGTTGGAGGAGGAGAGGGTGCCACCCTTCTTCCCTGAGGATGAGGACACCCTTCTCTCCCCCAGAGGACAGGAACACCGTGCTCTCGCCCGGAGGACAGGAACACCGTGCTCTCGCCCGGAGGACAGGAACACCGTGCTCTCGCCCGGAGGACAGGAACACCGTGCTCTCGCCCGGAGGACAGGAACACCGTGCTCTCGCCCGGAGGACAGGAACACCGTGCTCTCGCCCGGAGGACGGGAACACCGTGCTCTCCCCCGGAGGACGGGGACACCGTTCTTTCCCCCCGGAGGACGAGGACATGAGGTACGAGGGATTGAGGTGCATGGGGACCAGAGCATCATGGGGGGGCAGTAGAGGAGCAGGAGAGTAACAGAGATGCAGGGGGGGACGGGGACCAGAGAAGCATGAGGGTACAGAGGAGCATGGGGGGGATAGAGAAGCATGTGGGGGAACAGAGAAGCAGGGGGGAGGACCAGAGGAGCAGGGAGGGGGACAGAGGAGCATGGGGGCCGGCCGCCATGGGATAGACCTGTCAAAGTGAAGTCCAGGGCAATATTTTTCAGCCTTAGTGTCCCCGTCCTCTGGGGGGAAAGAATGGTGTCCCCGTCCTCCGGGGGAGAGAAGGGTGTCCCTGTCCTCCGGGGGAGAGAAGGGTGTCCCTGTCCTCCGGGGGAGAGAAGGGTGTCCCCGTCCTCCGGGGGAGAGAAGGGTGTCCCCGTCTTCCGGGGGAGAAAATGGTGTCCCCGTCTTCCGGGGGAGAAAATGGTGTCCCCGTCTTCCGGGGGAGAAAATGGTGTCCCCGTCTTCCGGGGGAGAGAAGGGTGTCCCCGTCCTCCGGGGGAGAGAAGGGTGTCCCCGTCCTCCGGGGGAGAGAAGGGTGTCCCCGTCCTCCGGGGGAGAGAAGGGTGTCCCCGTCCTCCGGGGGGAGAGAAGGGTGTCCCCGTCCTCCGGGGGGAGAGAAGGGTGTCCCCGTCCTCCGGGGGAGAGAAGGGTGTCCCCGTCCTCCGGGGGAGAGAAGGGTGTCCCCGTCCTCCGGGGAAGAGAAGGGTGTCCCCGTCCTCCGGGGGAGAAAATGGTGTCCCCGTCCCTTGGGGGAGAGAAGGGTGTCCTCGTCCTCAGGGAAGAAGGGTGGCACCCTCTCCTCCTCCAACCACCCAAGGACCAGCTCTTCCAACACTGGGGCCCATCTCCTTCTTCAAACAGCCATGGGCTCAATCCTCCTCTGCCAACCACCCAGGTTCGCTCTCCTTCTCCCCCAGCCACCCAGGGACCCTCTTCTCCTCCTCCAAAGACCAGGTGCCCTCTCCTTCTCCCACGGACACCCAGGGACCCTCTTCTCCTCCTCCAAAGACCCAGGTGCCCTCTCCTTCTCCCACGGACACCCAGGGGCCCTCTCCTCCTCCAAACACCCAGGTGCCGTCTCCTTCACCTACGTCCATCCAGGGGCCCTCTCCTTCTCCCTAAGCCACCAGTGATCCCCAAAGCGGGTCACTCATGTGCTCTGCCCTCCCGTGACCTGGTACCCACCATCCTGGGATGCCATGATGATGGTGTACAAGTCTCCAGTGTCCTGACTTATTTTTTTTGCCCCCTTTTTTTTTTTTTTTTACTTTTGCCCTTCCAGTGTGGGCACTCCCTGATGGTCTAGTGTGGACATCCGAGGGGGGGGCTGCACTGATAAACAATCAGTGCAAACCCCCCTGTCAGGAGAGCCGCCGATCGGCTCTCCTGTACTCGCGTCTGTCAGACGCGAGTGAGGAAGAGCCGTCGACGGCTCTTCCTGTTTACATCGTGATCAGCCGTGATTGGACACGGCTGAGACTCGTTACCGAGATCGGAGGTGCAGGGTGTCGGACTGACACCCCGCATCACCGATCGCCGCGCCGCATGAAATCCTGTAGAACGTTGGACAACGTCCAGTCACGATTTCATAACCACTTCCCGGACGTCAATCTCCTATTGACCGGGCGGGAAGTGGATAAAGAATATCTCCTAAACCTGTACGGTTTAGGAGATATTCAGTGGCGCATGCGCAGGGGGGAATCCACGGCGAAAGGACCGGCATCCGCCGTACCTGGCCGGATTTAAATCTCCCGCGCGCAATCAGTATACACTGAGAGAGGAGACCGATGCTGTGTCCCTTGTACATAGGGACACAGTTCGGTCACCCCCCCTCCCCCCACACTAAGAATCAGTCACAGGGAATACATTTAACCCTTTTCTCGCCCCCTAGTGTTAAAGCGGTTGTAAACCGCAAAAAAAAAAAAAAAATATTTTAGACCTGCAAGGCAAAAGTCATAATGAGCTAGTATGCACCGCATATTAGCTCATTATAAAATACTTACCTCGGAACGAGGTGTAGGGAACTTACCTGGTCCACGCCGAGCGAGATCTCATCTTGACTCGGTGTGTCTTCCAGGTATCGCTGCTCGAGCGCTGTGATTGGCTGGAGCAGCGATACCTGGAAGACACACCGAGTCAAGATGAGATCTCGCTCGGCGTGGACCAGGTAAGTTCCCTACACCTCGTTCCGAGGTAAGTATTTTATAATGAGCTAATATGCGGTGCATACTAGCTCATTATGACTTTTGCCTTGCAGGTCTAAAATATTTTTTTTTTTTTTTTGCGGTTTACAACCGCTTTAACACTAGGGGGCGAGAAAAGGGTTAAATGTATTCCCTGTGACTGATTCTTAGTGTGGGGGGAGGGGGGGTGACCGAACTGTGTCCCTATGTACAAGGGACACAGCATCGGTCTCCTCTCTCAGCGTATACTGATAGTTTTGCGCTAAAGTTATTACGCCTACAAAATAGGGGATAGCATTAGGATTTATTTAATTTTACTAGTAGTGTCAGCGATTTGCGTTATTTTTTTTGTCAGGCCTGTGATATTGCGGCGGTCATATCGGACACTTTGACGCTATTTTGGGACCAATCACATTTATGCAGCTAACAGTGCTATAAATATGCACTGATTACTGTGTAGATGCGACTGGCAGGGAAGGGGTTAACGCTAGGGGGCGAGGAAAGGGTTACATTTATTCCCTGGGGGCTGACTGCTTCAATATTCACGCCATTATTAATATTTTTCCAGGGGCGTGTTTTTTACTACAGGGGCGTGTGTTGTGTACTACTACGCCGCCCCGCGCTCCATTGTGTGTGCCCCGCTGTGTGCGAGCGCGCCGCCGTGGCCGAACGCATAGACAGCTGACGATCAGCTGTTGCGTTCGGCTATTTCCGTAGCGCATGCGCAGTTAGTCGTGGAACAAATCTCATAGTGGAACAAGGCTGTTAAGTCAGCGGCGAGGCTTCAGGCCATCGCCCCGCCCACAGCTGGCTGCCACGTCAAGTGCGATCCATATGGGCGGAGCTTCGTATTTCACAGAGCCGCAGTGGAGGCGGGGAAGTGGGAGGTACTTCGGAAAAATGGGTGGGCGGGTCTGTCATTATTTACAATGTCTAAGCGGAAATGGAACAATAAAGTTTTTCATCAACATGTGACGTCAGGGGGCGGAGACCGGAGAGGCGGAAGACACGTGGTGCGGCCGATGGATACAAAGTAACAAGTGTGAGAAATCCAGGTATGATCACGTGATGTCCCGTGTCTGTCCGTCCAATCATCATCATCTCCCCTGTGTATGTGTCACATGACTTCAGTCTGACCCCTCCCACCGCTCTCCGACCCCTCCCACCGCGCAACTGGACCCCTCCCACCGCTCTCCGCCCCGCCACCTGACCGCTGACCCCTCCCACCGCGCAACTGGACCCCTAAACCGCTCTCCGCCCCGCCACCTGACCGCTGACCCCTCCCACCGCGCAACTGGACCCCTAAACCCCCCTCTGCCCCGTCACCTGACCACCGACCCCTCCCACCGCGCAACCGGACCCCTAAACCGCTCTCTGACCCACCACCTGACCACCGACCCCTCCCACCGTGCAACCGGACCCCCAAACCCCCCGCCGCTGACCCCTCCCACCGCGCAACCAGACCCCCAAACCGCTCTCCGCCTCGCCACCTGACCACCGACCCCTCCCACCGCGCAACTGGACCCCTAAACCCCCCTCTGCCCCGTCACCTGACCGCTGACCCCTCCCACCGCGCAACCGGACCCCCAAAACCGCTCTCCGCCCCGTCACCTGACCGCTGACCCCTCCCACCGCGCAACCGGACCCCCAAACCGCTCTCCGCCCCGTCACCTGACTGATGACCCCTCCCACCGCGCAAACCGGACCCCTAAACCGCTCTCTGACCCACCACCTGACCACCGACCCCTCCCACCGCGCAACCGGACCCCCAAACCCCCCGCCGCTGACCCCTCCCACCGCGCAACCAGACCCCCAAACCGCTCTCCGCCTCGCCACCTGACCACCGACCCCTCCCACCGCGCAACTGGACCCCTAAACCCCCCTCTGCCCCGTCACCTGACCGCTGACCCCTCCCACCGCGCAACCGGACCCCCAAACCGCTCTCCGCCCCGTCACCTGACCGCTGACCCCTCCCACCGCGCAACCGGACCCCCAAACCGCTCTCCGCCCCGTCACCTGACTGATGACCCCTCCCACCGCGCAACCGGACCCCTAAACCGCTCTCTGACCCACCACCTGACCACCGACCCCTCCCACCGCGCAACCGGACCCCCAAACCCCCCGCCGCTGACCCCTCCCACCGCGCAACCAGACCCCCAAACCGCTCTCCGCCTCGCCACCTGACCACCGACCCCTCCCACCGCGCAACTGGACCCCTAAACCCCCCTCTGCCCCGTCACCTGACCGCTGACCCCTCCCACCGCGCAACCGGACCCCCAAACCGCTCTCCGCCCCGTCACCTGACCGCTGACCCCTCCCACCGCGCAACCGGACCCCCAAACCGCTCTCCGCCCCGTCACCTGACTGATGACCCCTCCCACCGCACAACCGGACCCCTAAACCGCTCTCTGACCCACCACCTGACCACCGACCCCTCCCACCGCGCAACCGGACCCCCAAACCCCCCGCCGCTGACCCCTCCCACCGCGCAACCAGACCCCCAAAACCGCTCTCCGCCTCGCCACCTGACCACCGACCCCTCCCACCGCGCAACTGGACCCCTAAACCCCCCTCTGCCCCGTCACCTGACCACCGACCCCTCCCACCGCGCAACCGGACCCCTAAACCGCTCTCTGACCACCACCTGACCACCGACCCCTCCCACCGTGCAAACCGGACCCCAAACCCCCCGCCGCTGACCCCTCCCACCGCGCAACCAGACCCCCAAACCGCTCTCCGCCCACCCGCCTCGCCACCTGACCACCGACCCCTCCCACCGCGCAACTGGACCCCTAAACCCCTCTGCCCCGTCACCTGACCGCTGACCCCTCCCACCGCGCAACCGGACCCCCAAACCGCTCTCCGCCCCGTCACCTGACCGCTGACCCCTCCCACCGCGCAACCGGACCCCCAAACCGCTCTCCGCCCCGTCACCTGACTGATGACCCCTCCCACCGCGCAACCGGACCCCTAAACCGCTCTCTGACCCACCACCTGACCACCGACCCCTCCCACCGCGCAACCGGACCCCCAAACCCCCCGCCGCTGACCCCTCCCACCGCGCAACCAGACCCCCAAACCGCTCTCCGCCTCGCCACCTGACCACCGACCCCTCCCACCGCGCAACTGGACCCCTAAACCCCCCTCTGCCCCGTCACCTGACCGCTGACCCCTCCCACCGCGCAACCGGACCCCCAAACCGCTCTCCGCCCCGTCACCTGACCGCTGACCCCTCCCACCGCGCAACCGGACCCCCAAACCGCTCTCCGCCCCGTCACCTGACTGATGACCCCTCCCACCGCACAACCGGACCCCTAAACCGCTCTCTGACCCACCACCTGACCACCGACCCCTCCCACCGCGCAACCGGACCCCCAAACCCCCCGCCGCTGACCCCTCCCACCGCGCAACCAGACCCCCAAACCGCTCTCCGCCTCGCCACCTGACCACCGACCCCTCCCACCGCGCAACTGGACCCCTAAACCCCCCTCTCTGCCCCGTCACCTGACCGCTGACCCCTCCCACCGCGCAACCGGACCCCCAAACCGCTCTCCGCCCCGTCACCTGACCGCTGACCCCTCCCACCGCGCAACCGGACCCCCAAACCGCTCTCCGCCCCGTCACCTGACTGATGACCCCTCCCACCGCACAAACCGGACCCCTAAACCGCTCTCTGACCCACCACCTGACCACCGACCCCTCCCACCGCGCAACCGGACCCCCCCAAACCCCCCGCCGCTGACCCCTCCCACCGCGCAACCAGACCCCCAAACCGCTCTCCGCCTCGCCACCTGACCACCGACCCCTCCCACCGCGCAACTGGACCCCTAAACCCCCCTCTGCCCCGTCACCTGACCACCGACCCCTCCCACCGCGCAACCGGACCCCTAAACCGCTCTCTGACCCACCACCTGACCACCGACCCCTCCCACCGTGCAACCGGACCCCCAAACCCCCCGCCGCTGACCCCTCCCACCGCGCAACCAGACCCCCAAACCGCTCTCCGCCTCGCCACCTGACCACCGACCCCTCCCACCGCGCAACTGGACCCCTAAACCCCCCTCTGCCCCGTCACCTGACCGCTGACCCCTCCCACCGCGCAACCGGACCCCCAAACCGCTCTCCGCCCCGTCACCTGACCGCTGACCCCTCCCACCGCGCAACCGGACCCCCAAACCGCTCTCCGCCCCGTCACCTGACTGATGACCCCTCCCACTGCGCAACCGGACCCCTAAACCGCTCTCTGACCCACCACCTGACCACCGACCCCTCCCACCGCACAACCGGACCCCCAAACCCCCCGCCGCTGACCCCTCCCACCGCGCAACCAGACCCCCAAACCGCTCTCCGCCTCGCCACCTGACCACCGACCCCTCCCACCGCGCAACTGGACCCCTAAACCCCCCTCTGCCCCGTCACCTGACCGCTGACCCCTCCCACCGCGCAACCGGACCCCCAAACCGCTCTCCGCCCCGTCACCTGACCGCTGACCCCTCCCACCGCGCAACCGGACCCCCAAACCGCTCTCCGCCCCGTCACCTGACTGATGACCCCTCCCACCGCACAACCGGACCCCTAAACCGCTCTCTGACCCACCACCTGACCACCGACCCCTCCCACCGCGCAACCGGACCCCAAACCCCCCGCCGCTGACCCCTCCCACCGCGCAACCAGACCCCCAAACCGCTCTCCGCCTCGCCACCTGACCACCGACCCCTCCCACCGCGCAACTGGACCCCTAAACCCCCCTCTGCCCCGTCACCTGACCGCTGACCCCTCCCACCGCGCAACCGGACCCCCAAACCGCTCTCCGCCCCGTCACCTGACCGCTGACCCCTCCCACCGCGCAACCGGACCCCAAACCGCTCTCCGCCCGTCACCTGACTGATGACCCCTCCCACCGCACAACCGGACCCCTAAACCGCTCTCTGACCCACCACCTGACCACCGACCCCTCCCACCGCGCAACCGGACCCCCAAACCCCCCGCCGCTGACCCCTCCCACCGCGCAACCAGACCCCCAAACCGCTCTCCGCCTCGCCACCTGACCACCGACCCCTCCCACCGCGCAACTGGACCCCTAAACCCCCCTCTGCCCCGTCACCTGACCGCTGACCCCTCCCACCGCGCAACCGGACCCCCAAACCGCTCTCCGCCCCGTCACCTGACTGATGACCCCTCCCACCGCACAACCGGACCCCTAAACCGCGTTGTAGGTGGTAAGGGGGCATGGCGATGGGTCATCTGTGTTTAGGGTGGGGAGGGGGCGTGGCAATTAGTCACCCACGTTGGGAGTGGTGAGGGGGCGTGGCGATGGGTCACCTGTGTTTGGGGGTGGGGAGGTGGCGTGGCGATGGGTCACCTGCTGTGGGGAGGGGGCGTGGTGATGGGTCACCTGTGTTGGGAGTGGTGAGGGGGCGTGGCGATGGGTCACCTGTGTTTGGGGGTGGGGAGGTGGCGTGGCTATCGGTCATCTGTGTTGGGGGTGGGGAGGGGGCGTGGCGATGGGTCACCTGTGTTTGGGGTGGTGAGGGGGCGTGGCTATCGGTCATCTGTGTTGGGGGTGGTGAGGGGGCGTGGCGATGGGTCACCTGTGTTTGGGGTGGTGAGGGGGCGTGGCTATCGGTCATCTGTGTTGGGGGTGGTGAGGGGGCGTGGCGATGGGTCACCTGTGTTTGGGGGTGGGGAGGTGGCGTGGCGATGGGTCACCTGCTGTGGGGAGGGGGCGTGGTGATGGGTCACCTGTGTTGGGAGTGGTGAGGGGGCGTGGCGATGGGTCACCTGTGTTTGGGGGTGGGGAGGTGGCGTGGCTATCGGTCATCTGTGTTGGGGGTGGGGAGGGGGCGTGGCGATGGGTCACCTGTGTTTGGGGTGGTGAGGGGGCGTGGCTATCGGTCATCTGTGTTGGGGGTGGTGAGGGGGCGTGGCGATGGGTCACCTGTGTTTGGGGTGGTGAGGGGGCGTGGCTATCGGTCATCTGTGTTGGGGGTGGTGAGGGGGCGTGGCGATGGGTCACCTGTGTTTGGGGGTGGGGAGGTGGCGTGGCGATGGGTCACCTGCTGTGGGGAGGGGGCGTGGTGATGGGTCACCTGTGTTGGGAGTGGTGAGGGGGGCGTGGCGATGGGTCACCTGTGTTTGGGGGTGGGGAGGTGGCGTGGCTATCGGTCATCTGTGTTGGGGGTGGGGAGGGGGCGTGGCGATGGGTCACCTGTGTTTGGGGTGGTGAGGGGGCGTGGCTATCGGTCATCTGTGTTGGGGGTGGTGAGGGGGCGTGGCGATGGGTCACCTGTGTTTGGGGTGGTGAGGGGGCGTGGCTATCGGTCATCTGTGTTGGGGGTGGTGAGGGGGCGTGGCGATGGGTCACCTGTGTTTGGGGGTGGGGAGGTGGCGTGGCGATGGGTCACCTGCTGTGGGGAGGGGGCGTGGTGATGGGTCACCTGTGTGGGGAGTGGTGAGGGGGCGTGGCGATGGGTCACCTGTGTTTGGGGGTGGGGAGGTGGCGTGGCTATCGGTCATCTGTGTTGGGGGTGGGGAGGGGGCGTGGCGATGGGTCACCTGTGTTTGGGGTGGTGAGGGGGCGTGGCTATCGGTCATCTGTGTTGGGGGTGGTGAGGGGGCGTGGCGATGGGTCACCTGTGTTTGGGGTGGTGAGGGGGCGTGGCTATCGGTCACCTGTGTTGGGGGTGGTGAGGGGGCGTGGCGATGGGTCACCTGTGTTTGGGGGTGGTGAGGGGGCGTGGCTATCGATGACCCGCACTCATACTCCACGCTTTGTCTTTGCAGGCCGCCCCGCCCCCGATGGGTCCAGGATGCGTTGCCCGCTCTGCCACCTGCTGATCTCCGTGACTCTGCTCTGCAACCTTCTGCTGCTCTATTACACGTGGCACCTGAACTCCCGTCCGGCGGGACGCCTCAGCCCCGCCCCCGCGCTGTCCCCGGGGATCACGGTCATTGTGCGGGAGTTCCGGACCTTTGAGCACGGCCTGGCGGACCTCAATCACTCCTTCCTGCGCTCTCGCCCGTCTCTCCAGATCCTCATCGCCTCGGAGACTCCGCCTTACCCGCCGGTGCCAAGACTCCATGTTCTGCGCCTTCACCCCTCCCCCGAGCAGCCTGGCTCCGCTGTCCGCCTGGAGTCCCACATCCACACCCGCCTGGTGGCCCTGGTCCCGGACGGGACATCTCTGGACCCCTCGGACCTGCTGGACAGAATGGCCCGCGCTCTGCGGGACGCTCCCTCCGGAGTGCGGATCGTAGCGGCCGGCGCCGGGGGCCCGCTGCTCTGCCTACACCTGAACGTGTCCCTGCGGGCGTGGACGGCGGAGTACAGGGCGGCCGCTGCGGGGGAGACCTGCGGGGCCGTGGGCGGGCCCGCCGTCCTTCTCATGAGATCCCGCGATTTGTTCGACTTGCCGTTTCCTCTGTCCCGCCCCCTCCGGTCGGCCATTTTCATCCAGTCCGCTCTGCGGGGGTGGGGGGTGAAGATACTGGAAGCCGCCAAGTTTCCCCGCACCCCTCTTCCGGCCACGGACCACGGGCGCTGGAAGGCCGAGCAGGCGGAGCGCGCGGAGGAGGCCGCCACCATGCGAGCCCTGAGCGTACGATTGGTCCGCGGCCCCGAGGGCGATCGGTGGTACGGATGCTCCAAGGACACGCCCCGCTGCTTCGGGACGGTGGTCGGGGAGACCCCGGAGTACCTGTACGAGGGGCGCTGGACTCCGCCCTGCTGCCTCCGCGCTCTGAGGACCACCATGGCTCACGTCATCAAGACTCTAGAGGCCAGCAACGTGCGCTATTGGCTGGAGGGGGGGAGCCTGCTGGGGGCGGCCCGCCTCCAGGACATCATCCCGTGGGACTATGACGTGGACCTCGGCATCTACCTGGAGGACGTGGGGCTCTGCCCGGAGCTGCGGGGGGCCCAGGGGGGGTCGCTCATAGACTCGGAGGGCTTCGTGTGGGAGCGGGCCGTGGAGGGAGACTTCTTCAGGGTCCAGTACAGCCAAACCAATCACCTGCATGTGGACCTGTGGCCCTTCTACCCCCGGGATGGGCTGATGACCCGAGACTCCTGGACCGGGCACCCCCAGGACATCGAGTTCCCCGAGACTTTCCTGCGGCCCCTCCAGACTCTGCCCTTCGCGGGGCTCGCCGTTCAGGCGCCAAATAATCACCTGGAGCTCCTGAAGCTAAAGTTTGGAGAAAGATCGATCGAGGAGCCCGAGTACCCCAACCCGGCCGTCCTGAGGATGAGGTGAGGGGCCCCCAACCCGGCCGTCCTGAGGATGAGGTGAGGGGCCCCCAAACCGGCCGTCCTGAGGATGAGGGGCCCCCAACCCGGCCGTCCTGAGGATGAGGGGCCCCCAACCCGGCCGTCCTGAGGATGAGGGGCCCCCAACCCGGCCGTCCTGAGGATGAGGTGAGGGGCCCCCAACCCGGCCGTCCTGAGGATGAGGGGCCCCCAACCCGGCCGTCCTGAGGATGAGGTGAGGGGCCCCCAACCCGGCCGTCCTGAGGATGAGGTGAGGGGCCCCCAACCCGGCCGTCCTGAGGATGAGGTGAGGGTCCCCCAACCCTGCCGTCCTGAGGATGAGGTGAGGGGCCCCCAACCCCGTTGTCCTGAGGATGAGGTGAGGGGGGGCCCCGACTTGGACGTTATAGAGGGTCCCACACAGGGGGGCAGAGAAAGGGGCCGCACACATCTTTCTGCTCTACCAGAAATCAGGTTTAACCTTTCACCCCCCGAGTTCCCCCCACCGATGTCTGATTGGCTGTTACTCCATCAGATAATCTGCGGGGGAGGGGGAGGATCTGCTGCTATAGAAAATCTTTATGTGTATAGAGGAGAGACGATGTATATAATGTGGGCCACCGGGGGGCAGCACTGCGGGTGACGGAGATACGGGGGATTGAAATACATTTTATGGGGGGCCGAATCATGTTTGTGGAAAGACTCCTTCACATCACAGCCCCTCCCCCCTCACATCACAGCCCCTCCCCCCTCACATCACAGCCCCTCCCCCTCACATCACAGCCCCCCCTCACATCACAGCCCCTCCCCCCTCACATCACAGCCCTGCCCCCCCTCACATCACCAGCCCCCCTCACATCACAGCCCCCCCTCACATCACAGCCCCTCCCCCCTCACATCACAGCCCTGCCCCCCCTCACATCACCAGCCCCCCCTCACATCACAGCCCCCCCCCTCACATCACCTGCCCCCACAGCCCTGCCCCCTCTCACATCACAGCCCTGCCCCCCTCACATCACCAGCCCACCCTCACATCACAGCCCCCCCCTCACATCACCTGCCCCCACAGCCCTGCCCCCTCTCACATCACAGACCTGCCCCCCTCACATCACCTGCCCCCTCTCACATCACAGACCTGCCCCCCCTCACATCACCTGCCCCCTCTCACATCACAGCCCTGCCCCCCCTCACATCACAGCCCCCCCCCTCACATCACCTGCCCCCCACAGCCCTGCCCCCCCTCACATCATCTGCCCCCCTCACATCACAGCCCCCCCCTCACATCACAGCCCCCCCCTCACATCACCTGCCCCCTCTCACATCACAGCCCCCTCTCACATCACCTGCCCCCCTCACATCACAGCCCCCCCTTCACATCACAGCCCCCCCTCACATCACCTGCCCCCCACAGCCCTGCCCCCCCTCACATCACAGCCCCCCTCACATCACAGCCCCCCCTCACATCACCTGCCTCCCTTCACATCACCAGCCCCCCCCTCACATCACCTGCCCCCCACAGCCCTGCCCCCCCTCACATCACCTGCCCCCCTCACATCACAGCCCCCCCCTCACATCACAGCCCCCCCTCACATCACCTGCCCCCCTCACATCACCTGCCCCCCTCACATCACCTGCCCCTTTACAGCCCTGCCCCCCCTCACATCACCTGCACCCCACATCACAGCCCCCCTCACATCACAGCCCCCCCCTCACATCACCTGCCCCTTTACAGCCCTGTCCCCCTCACAGCCCTGCCCCCCCTCACATCACCTGCACCCCACAGCCCTGCCCCCTCACATCACAGCCCCCCCTCACATCACCTGCCCCCCCCCTCACATCACAGCCTCTCCTCACATCACCTGCCTCCCCCTTTTCATCACTGCCCCCCCCCCCCCCCCCCCCCCCGCCCTTTCAAATCATCCAATTTTAGTCTCATCTGACCAGAAGGCATTTTCCGTGCCGCCTCAGAATCTGCCGTCCGTTATAAGGGTCTCAACACCAAATAAAACCATTCCTACAGTAATGCATGGGGGGGGGGGTAATTTCATGCTGTGGGGGGGTAATATCGTGGTGTGGGGGGGGTAATATCCTGGGGGGGGGTTCTGTGCAGCAGGGGGTGGAGCACTTGTCAGGATCGAAGGAAAGATTAATGGGGTAAAATGCTGACCCTTGGGGGGGGGGGGGGGTCTTTTCCCAACTCAGTGATTTTGTTCTCTCTGTCGATGTTATAAGTCACACGGAGTAAATACATCCAAACAAAACAAAAACTGTGTCTGTCTTCATTTCAGGCTTCAAAGCAACAAAGTGGGAGTATTTTTTAAGGGGGGGGGGATTATTTTCTATATCCACTGTATATACAATGTGGTCCGCCCATCACACACCACCAGGGGGCAGCACCGCACACCATGTAGACGGGACAGCGCGGCGCTGACCTTGGCTGTTGCTAAGAAAAGGAGAATCCGGATCGATCCGGTGTGTAAATTGAGGAATCGGCTGCCACGCCCCTCACCAAATATAGGCGGAGCTGAGCGGGTGGTAGGCTGTCGGGTCACCTCTGTGGAGGTCGGGATGAGGACACCATGGAACAATCTCCGGGGGGGGGGGGGGGGGGGGGGGTTATGTATAGAAATGTAAACATGAGAAGAATGTTCCTCCAATGTGACTCCTCTAAATACCCCAGGGGGCGGGGTCAGACACGTGAGCTGACAATTCTTCCAGATCTAATAAAAGCCGTGATTACCGTGGGGGGAGGGGGGATTCCTGCGGGTCCTCTACCCTCCGGGATCGCCTCTACCGGCCGCCATGATATGCAGTGGAGGGGGTGCTGTGGGGGGGGGGGGGAGGGGTGTAAGTAGGTTTGGTGAAGGGGTTGTGGGATCTGTGGAGGGGGGGGCTATAGAAAAATTGGGGTGGGGGTCAGGTTTTGAAGGATTATACTGCCCCTGGAGGAGGGGTTCTAGGAGCGGGGAGGGGTTGGGCATGGAGGGTGGGTTCTGGGGGGGGGATAGGTGTAGAGGAAGGGTTCTGGGAGGGGGTTAGGTGTAGTGGGAGGGGTTAGGCATAGAGGGTGGGGTTATAGGTTGTAGTTTGGGTATTCAGGAGGGGGTTCTATGAGCGGGGAGGGGTTGGGCATGGAGGGTGGGGGTATAGGTTTAGAGCAGGGGTGGCCCGCGGAGCCCTCTGATGTGGCCCCGGGACCTCCTACTCTGGAATGGCGGGTTGGCAAGCCCGGATCGCAGGTTGACCACCCAAAGGAAGCGGAGGAAGGAAGTGGCCGCGGAGCCCCATAAGCTGATGTTTCCTCTACAGGCGGAGTCTATGGTCAGCTGACCCGCAGGATAGACACAGGAGCACTGCATTGCACCCGCGGTGTGGGGTAAACCGCAGCACTTCGGTTAAAAGCAGTCTTAGGCCCTTTTCACACGATCAGCCCGAGCAAATGGGACCCCCAATTTGCCTCTACAGAGTGACAGATGTCCGTTTACGCCCACCTACCTCCAATCCGAAAAAAAACAGGAGGGAATTCGTCCCCTTCCATCTGGGCGGATCCTAAGGCCTATAGAGGAGCCGTGAGCCGTCATCCGCCCGCTCCGCTCATTGTGGCCCCCGACTGCTTACCAAGTTTCTTAAGTGGCCCTCGCTATTCAAAAGGTTGGGCACCCCTGGTGTAGAGGAAGCATTGTGGGAGGGGGTTAGGTGTAGTGGGAGGGGTTAGACGTAGAGGAAGGGTTTTGGGAGAGGCTAGGTGTATTGGGGGGGGGGAGTTAGGCGTAGTGGGAGGGTTTAGGCATAGAGGGAGGATCCTGGGAGGGGTGAGGAGTAAAGGAAGGGTTCTGGGAGGGGTTGGGAGTAGAGGGCGGATCCTGGGAGGGGTCAGGAGTGGAGGAATGGTTCTGGGAGGTGTTAGGCGTAGAGGGAAGGTCCTGGGAGGGGTTAAGCGTAGAGGAAGGGTTCTGGGAGGGGTTAAGCGTAGAGGGAGGGTCCTGGGAGGGGTTAGATGTAAAGGAAGGGTTCTGGGAGGGGTTAAGCGTAGAGGGAGGGGTTAGGCATAGAGGGAGGATCCTGGGAGTGGTTAGGAGTAGGGGAATGGTTCTGGGAGGGGTTAGGTGTAGAGGGAGGGTCCTGGGAGGGGTTAGGAGTAGAGGAATGGTTCTGGGAAAAGTTAGGCTTAGAGGGAGGGGTTAGGTATAGAGGAATGGTTCTGGGAGGGGTTAGGCTTAAAGGGAGGGGTTAGGTGTAAAGGAAGGGTTCTGGGAGGGGTTGGGAGTAGAGGGTGGATCCTGGGAAGGGTCAGGAGTGGAGGAATGGTTCTGGGAGGTGTTAGGCGTAGAGGGAGGGTCCTGGGAGGGGTTAGGCGTAGAGGAATGGTTCTGGGAGGGGTTAGGCTTAGAGGAAGGGTTCTGGGAGGGGTTAAGCGTAGAGGGAGGGTCCTGGGAGGGGTTAAATGTAAAGGAGGTTCTGGGAGGGGTTAAGCGTAGAGGGAGGGGTTAGGTGTAGAGGGAGGGTACTGGGAGGGGTTAGGCATAGAGGGAGGATCCTGGGAGTGGTTAGGAGTAGGGGAATGGTTCTGGGAGGGGTTAGGTGTAGAGGGAGGGTCCTGGGAGGGGTTAGGAGTAGAGGAATGGTTCTGGGAGAAGTTAGGCTTAGAGGGAGGGGTTAGGTATAGAGGAATGGTTCTGGGAGGGGTTAGGCTTAAAGGGAGGGGTTAGGTGTAAAGGAAGGGTTCTGGGAGGGGTTGGGAGTAGAGGGAGGATCCTGGGAGTGGTTAGGAGTAGGGGAATGGTTCTGGGAGGGGTTAGGTGTAGAGGGAGGGTCCTGGGAGGGGTTAGGAGTAGAGGAATGGTTCTGGGAGAAGTTAGGCTTAGAGGGAGGGGTTAGGTATAGAGGAATGGTTCTGGGAGGGGTTAGGTGTAAAGGAAGGGTTCTGGGAGGGGTTGGGAGTAGAGGGTGGATCCTGGGAAGGGTCAGGAGTGGAGGAATGGTTCTGGGAGGTGTTAGGCGTAGGAGGGATTAGGTGTAGTGGGAGGGATTAGGTGCAGAGGAAGGGTTCTGGGAGGGATTAGGTGTAGAGGGAGGGTTCTGGGAGAGGTTAAGTGTAGAGGGTAAGTTCTGGGAGGGGTTAGGCACAGAGGGAGGATCCAGGGAGGGGTTAAGAGTAGAGGAATGGTTTTGGGAGGGGTTGGGCGTTAAGGAAGGGTTCTAGGAGCATGGGGGGGGGGGTTAGGCGTAGAGGGTGGGTTCTGGGAGGGATTAGGCATAGAGGGAGGATCCTGGGAGGAGTTAGGAGTAGAGGAATGGTTCTGGGAGGGGTTAGGCATAGAGGGAGGATCCTGGGAGGGGTTAGGAGTAGAGGAATGGTTCTGGGAGGGGTTAGGCATAGAGGGAGGATCCTGGGAGGGGTTAAGCTTAGAGGGAGGGGTTAGGTGTAAAGGAAGGGTTCTGGGAGGGGTTGGGAGTAGAGGAATGGTTCTGGGAGGGGTTAGGTGTAGAGGGAGGATCCAGGGAGGGGTTAGGAGTAGAGGAATGGTTTTGGGAGGGGTTAGGAGTAGAGGAATGGTTTTGGGAGGGGTTAGGAGTAGAGGAATGGTTTTGGGAGGGGTTAGGCGTAAAGGAAGGGTTCTAGGAGGGGTTAGGAGTAGAGGGAGCACTTAGGCATAGAGGGAGGGGTTAGGCTTAGAGGGAGGGTCCTGGGAGGGGTTAGGCATAGAGGAATGGTTCTGGGAGTGGTTAGGCGTAGAGGAAGCGTCCTGGGAGGGGTTAGCGTAGAGGGAGAAATTTTGGAGGGGTTAGGTGTATAGGGGTGGGGTTAGGCATAAAGGGTGGGTTCTGGGAGGGATTAGGTGTAGAGGGAGGATCCTGGGAGAGGTTAGAAGTAGAGGAAGGGTTTTGGAAGGGGTCAGGTGTAGAGGGAGGGGTTAGGCGTAGAGGGAGGATCCAGTAGGGAAATGGTTCTGGGAGGGGTTAGGTGTAGAGGGAGGATCCTGGGAGAGGTTAGGAGTAGAGGAATGGTTCTGGGAGGGATTAGGTGTAGAGGGAGGATCCTGGGAGAGGTTAGAAGTAGAGGAAGGGTTTTGGAAGGGGTCAGGTGTAGAGGGAGGGGTTAGGCGTAGAGGGAGGATCCAGTAGGGAAATGGTTCTGGGAGGGGTTAGGTGTAGAGGGAGGATCCTGGGAGAGGTTAGAAGTAGAGGAAGGGTTTTGGGAGGGGTCAGGTGTAGAGGGAGGGGTTAGGCGTAGAGGGAGGATCCAGTAGGGAAATGGTTCTGGGAGGGGTTAGGTGTAGAGGGAGGATCCTGGGAGAGGTTAGGAGTAGAGGAAGGCTTTTGGGAGGGGTCAGGTGTAGAGGGAGGGGTTAGGCGTAGAGGGAGGATCCAGTAGGGAAATGGTTCTGGGAGGGGTTAGGTGTAGAGGGAGGATCCTGGGAGAGGTTAGAAGTAGAGGAAGGGTTTTGGGAGGGGTCGGGTGTAGAGGGAGGGGTTAGGCGTAGAGGGAGGATCCAGTAGGGAAATTGTTCTGGGAGGGGTTATGTGTAGAGGGAGGATCCTGGGAGAGGTTAGGAGTAGAGGAAGGGTTCTGGGAGGGGTTAAGCGTAGAGGGAGGGTCCTGGGAGGGGTTAGATGTAAAGGAGGTTCTGGGAGGGGTTAAGCGTAGAGGGAGGGGTTAGGTGTAGAGGGAGGGTACTGGGAGGGGTTAGGTGTAGAAGGAGGGTACTGGGAGGGGTTAGGCATAGAGGGAGGATCCTGGGAGTGGTTAGGAGTAGGGGAATGGTTCTGGGAGGGGTTGGGAGTAGAGGGAGGATCCTGGGAGTGGTTAGGAGTAGGGGAATGGTTCTGGGAGGGGTTAGGTGTAGAGGGAGGGTCCTGGGAGGGGTTAGGAGTAGAGGAATGGTTCTGGGAGAAGTTAGGCTTAGAGGGAGGGGTTAGGTATAGAGGAATGGTTCTGGGAGGGGTTAGGCTTAAAGGGAGGGGTTAGGTGTAAAGGAAGGGTTCTGGGAGGGGTTGGGAGTAGAGGGTGGATCCTGGGAAGGGTCAGGAGTGGAGGAATGGTTCTGGGAGGTGTTAGGCGTAGGAGGGATTAGGTGTAGTGGGAGGGATTAGGTGCAGAGGAAGGGTTCTGGGAGAGATTAGGTGTAGAGGAAGGGTTCTGGGAGGGGTTAGGCGTAGGAGGGATTAGGTGTAGTGGGAGGGATTAGGTGCAGAGGAAGGGTTCTGGGAGGGATTAGGTGTAGAGGGAGGGTTCTGGGAGGGGTTAGGCGTAGAGGGTAAGTTCTGGGAGGGGTTAGGCATAGAGAGAGGATCCAGGGAGGGGTTAAGAGTAGAGGAATGGTTTTGGGAGGGGTTGGGCGTAAAGGAAGGGTTCTAGGAGCATGGGGGGGGGGGGGTTAGGCGTAGAGGGTGGGTTCTGGGAGGGATTAGGCATAGAGGGAGGATCCTGGGAGGAGTTAGGAGTAGAGGAATGGTTCTGGGAGGGGTTAGGCATAGAGGGAGGATCCTGGGAGGGGTTAGGAGTAGAGGAATGGTTCTGGGAGGGGTTAGGCATAGAGGGAGGATCCTGGGAGGGGTTAGGAGTAGAGGAATGGTTCTGGGAGGGGTTAGGCATAGAGGGAGGATCCTGGGAGGGGTTAAGTAGAGGAATGGTTCTTAGAGGGAGGGGTTAGGTGTAAAGGAAGGGTTCTGGGAGGGGTTAGGTGTAGAGGAATGGTTCTGGGAGGGGTTAGGTGTAGAGGGAGGATCCAGGGAGGGGTTAGGAGTAGAGGAATGGTTTTGGGAGGGGTTAGGCGTAAAGGAAGGGTTCTAGGAGGGGTTAGGAGTAGAGGGAGCACTTAGGCATAGAGGGAGGGGTTAGGCATAGAGGAATGGTTCTGGGAGTGGTTAGGCGTAGAGGAAGCGTCCTGGGAGGGGTTAGCGTAGAGGGAGAAATTTTGGAGGGGTTAGGTGTATAGGGGTGGGGTTAGGCATAAAGGGTGGGTTCTGGGAGGGATTAGGTGTAGAGGGAGGATCCTGGGAGAGGTTAGAAGTAGAGGAAGGGTTTTGGGAGGGGTCAGGTGTAGAGGGAGGGGTTAGGCGTAGAGGGAGGATCCAGTAGGGAAATGGTTCTGGGAGGGGTTATGTGTAGAGGGAGGATCCTGGGAGAGGTTAGGAGTAGAGGAAGGGTTCTGGGAGGGGTCAGGTGTAGAGGGAGGATCCAGTAGGGAAATGGTTCTGGGAGGGGTTAGGTGTAGAGGGAGGGTTCTAGGAGCATGGGGGGGGGGGTTAGGCCAAAAAAAAGGGGTTCGAGGAGTTCTAGGCATAGAGGAGGGGTTATGGGAGGTGGGTGGGGTTTATTAGAGTGGCGCAGTGGGTTGGAGTACAGGGGCCCCGCTCGGGGACATTTCCAGCAGGGGGGTCACAGACTGGAAGATTACATTCTGACCAATCACGTTCTTCTCTCTGGGATGTTCAGTTGATTGATTTTCCCCTAAAATGTTGGACTCCTCCTCCACACACTGACCTCTGAAGAGGACCCGCCCCCGTCCCGTGTGATATCAGTGGGTAAATCTCCCCAATTGAGTGCTCATTTTATCTCCTCGGAGGGAGGATCCGGTCCCCTTCGCACACAGGAGGTCGGTGTCGGGTTTTATCGGGGTGACCCCAGAATATAGAATGTGCTTTGCTGTCTCATATTGCCCTCCGCGTCACCGATCTCCATAGACAGGAGACCCAACGCCTGAAAATACCGTCTGACCTTCATCTGGTACTGTGAGTGGGCGGAGTGTGACAACAGATTAGGAGGCGGTCCCTTTAATTGGCGTTCACGGGGGAGGAGTCACCACTGCCGAGCCACAAAATATTCGTATTAATTGTACTTCCCACATCTGCCAGTAGGTGGGGTAGTTTTCTATATGTTTATTTTATGCTTTTCTATTCTAATCTAGCAAATTAATTCTATTTGAATTTTGGTAAATGGTTACATTATTTGTATTCTATGCTATCGTCCTTCTAATTCTATTCTAGTATTTTTTTTATTATTCTCTTATGTATTCAAAAATTATTCCATTTCAAATTCGAATTTCAGAAGATGGTTATATTATTTTTTTTATTTTATTTCATTCTTCTTTTTGTTATTCTATTCCGTTTAATTACATTAATGTTTGTATTATATTCTTTTAATTTCTGTTTAATTTTATTCGTTTTCTGTTTTATTAAAAAATACAGAATATAAGAATAGAAAAAAAAATGAATAAAATTAAAACAGAAAATAAAAGAATAGAACTCATTTTTTTTTATTATAATATTATTTTTTTCTGTTTAATTTTATTCTTTCCTTCATTTTCCATTCTCTTTGGAAAACTATTTGAAAAAGTCATATTACTTCTAATTCTGTCCCAAAAACGTTTTCCGTTATTCCGGATTCGCGGAGATTCGGTCCGGATTGTAAAATCAGAATTTCCGGAAATGGAAAAAAAACTTGCGTCTGAATTTAAATTCAGGAATGAAACAAACTGCACCCGTCTGACCAATCACAGCCGGGGATTCTCTACTATGATGTCACAAATAAAACACAAAGCTTTATATCGGCCTCTTGTAGCGGCGCAGTTCTTGTTTTCTTCCAGTAAGCCCCGCCCAGGACTGCGGGGGGCGTCCAATCACTGACTTCACACACAAATCTTTCCCTGACCTTTATTTCTTATTGAAGCTCTTAGCATGGAAGCGCCCATCACCCGGCACAGCTGAGGAGTGTTGTGCGCCCCCCGGCCGTACAGACTGCAGTGTGAAGGTCACATAATGAGTAACAGAATGTCCTATGTACACCAAATAAATATCACGGGGGGGGGGGGCGCCCACGCAGCCTCGAAACGTGCAACACAGAGTGCGCCCACGCAGCCTTCACCCAGACTGGCCCGGAGACAGATACGCGCAGCCTTCAGCCACAGACCAGGGGGTGGACCCACAGCCTGCGGCCCCGAGACACGCTACACACAGACATAAGCAGCCTTCACCCCAGAGACACGCGCAGCCCTCAGACAGACTGATGCGGAGACACACACAGCGTGCGCTCACGCTTCGCCTGCAGCCTTCACTCCGGCCTGGAAACAGACACGCTCCAACCTGAAGATGCACACGCAGCCTTCACTTTGTCTCCGGCCCAGAGACAGATGATCATATGCAGCCTTCAGTTACTTGGCCTGGGCACAGACACAGCCTTCAGTTACTTGGCCCGGGCACAGACACAGCCTTCAGTTACTTGGCCCGGGCACAGACACAGCCTTCAGTTACTTGGCCCGGGCACAGACACAGCCTTCAGTTACTTGGCCCGGGCACAGACACAGCCTTCAGTTACTTGGCCCGGGCACAGGCCTCGGTTACACTGGAGACATTCACACGCAGCCTTCAGTTACACTCCGGCCCAGAGACGGACACACCCCGCTGGTGGCTCTGTGGAACGCCCCATCTCAGAATTTGGTCCTCTGCTGGTACAGCATGTAATAACACATCACCGTCCATCCACAATAAAATTACAGACACCCACCGGGGGGCACACCCCCGGCACTCACACCCACCGGGGGGGGGCCACACCCCCAGCACTCACACCCACCGGGGGGGGGCCACACCCCCGGCACTCACACCCACCGGGGGGGGCCACACCCCCGGCACTCACACCCACCGGGGGGGGCCACACCCACCGGGGGGGCCACACCCCCGGCACTCACACCCACCGGGGGGCACACTCACACAGGAGGCGGGCTGTAGGAGTGCACGAAGCCCAGTCCTTGCAGCATTGAGGAGGCGGGATCAGACCCCGCTGTAAGACAGAGAAGGTTCTGGAATCAGAGAGTAGGAGGTAATCCGAGGGCCCTGATTGGAGAAGGTACCTTATTGCCCCGAACATACAGCATAAGTTACAGTTCACGTAAAAAAAAATAATATTAATATAAAAAAATAATTAAAATCACCCCCCCCCCCCCCCCAGTCTGCACAATGTCCTGTGGGTCGCGTCAGAACGAGCGCATAACGTCACCGCACAACGACAGTCTACATGGTGGATTCCTTCTCCATGGGGGCGGCCCCGTCCACTATCACTTGGGGGGTTTTTAATAATGGGTCTCCTTCCGGCTGATCTTCTGGGTCCAGCACTTTGACCGCCGTCAAGTCCACCGCGTCTCCATTTTTCTCCGCCATCCGGTCGCTGTACACCTGGAGGATCCCGGCGCCAAAGGCATCACCTTCTACGTTCAGAATTGTGCATGTGCGGTCCCTGGAAGAGAAGCAACAAAGTCATACAAGAGCGCTAACGTGACGCCCGCCCACACGTCATACAAGCGCGCCAACGCGACCCCCGCCCACACGTCGCGCCAACGCGACCCCGCCCACCCCACACACCGCCAACGCCGACCCCGCCCACACGTCGCGCCAACGCGACCCCCGCCCACACGTCGCGCCAACGCGACCCCCGCCCACACGTCGCGCCAACGCGACCCCCGCCCACACGTCGCGCCAACGCGACCCCCGCCCACACGTCGCGCCAACGCAACCCCCCCCACACGCCCACACCCCCGCCCCAACGTCGCGCCAACGCAACCCCCGCCCACACGTCGCGCCAACGCAACCCCCGCCCACACGTCGCGCCAACGCAACCCCCGCCCACACGTCATGCAAGCGAGCCTAAAATGACCCCACTCACCTGTCACCCAAGGGGGCCAAAATAACCCAACCCCCTCCCGTGGCAGTAAGCCAGGAATCTTCCCCCAACCCCTCCTGTTGCAGTGAGCCGGGGGTCTTTTCCCTGCCCCTCCTCCCATCGCAGTGAGTCTGGGGGTGTCATTCAGGAAGGAGGTGAAGGTCACTTGCGATGAATTTGGGTCACTTTTT
Organism: Rana kukunoris; assembly: GCA_029574335.1. NCBI lineage: Eukaryota > Metazoa > Chordata > Amphibia > Anura > Ranidae > Rana > Rana kukunoris. The sequence goes on from JAJQKJ010002952.1 coordinate 86,416, forward strand.
GCAATCAGTGAAATGGTCATTCCAGCAAATCTTCATCACATGGAGAGCTGTATGTGCCGTGTTCCTGCCCCCCCTCGATCCCGGGGGAGGGTACATTCTAGGGTGGAAACCCAGTTCTGCACACTCTGGAGCTGGGACGTGTTCTCTGCTGGTCAGCTAGCTGGATAACAAGCAACCATCGCACTTCAGATGACCTCTGACCCCCGGATGGGGGGGGCGACGACTTTAGTAAGGAGAAGCCTGAACTGGTATAAATATTTCCAGAGGCGGCTCTGTGATTGGCTCTTCTCAGGTTATATTCAGTGATAGACCAGAAGGTCGGAGCTCAGGCTTATCTGCAGAGTATACAGCCTATCAGAGCCCCCCTCCACTCCCCCCCCCCTCCCCCAGTTATCGGAGGTTCTGGTCACACCCGGGGCGTTTCCAGACAAACAACTTCAGAAGTTCAAACAGAGAACAGGTGAAGGTTGCATGCGATCTACAAGCTCCGCCCCCAACCAGAGCAACACATAGCAGAGCCAATGTGGGGGGGGGGGGGG